>JABACO010000003.1:3439128-3702090 GCA_013339895.1 Ephydatia muelleri
CCCCTGGCCATAGGGTCCCTAATGAGTTGAATTATGTACTAAATGCTGCAGCATTATCTAGTATTGTAGATGCGACAGTATGAGTAATTCGATGCTGCATTGGTACTAAAGTGTGAAGACCAGCTGCTAATCAATTTCCTACAACTGAGTTAGTGGTCATAAAGCGATGCTCTAGACTGTACCAAGATTGCCTTGAGCATGTGGTATATGCGGCCTGGTGTAGCTGATCACGTGTCAGTGCCTTCACGCTGATATACAGTCTATAACTACAGGTACGTGGATTTAATTGTTCCTGCAAATCGACTCTTGGTACCAAAAGTGGCTGCAGGGTCAAAGCACGCGCGTAATAAAGACGCGGTTAAGATAAAAATATCCCAGCCACTGATACAATTGTAGATTTCAGTCCTCCAAATGAGCAAGCAAATTTCGCGATTAGGCAGTCAGCCATAATTGAAATCAAATTCCACGCAGCAATGCATTGTTTGACTGCTTATTTTATTTTAAACTATAATTATATATAAGATGAAACGGAAATATTAAATTAGAAACCTGTTATACTGGTGATTCATGCACATTGGGTATTTCAAAACAGCATGGGCAATTGTTATTTTTGAAGATTTCAGGTTTATAAATATGATCATGCCGTGCCTTCGACGACAGATACTCCGTCAGTAAAAGTATATGAATTTATAAAGTGGTGCACTACAGTACAATGTGTAGATTGACCATCCGCGCGGTTACATGTACGCATGTATGCCCTAAAATGCTATGTAAAAGATTGATAAAGTCTGCCTGTATGTCTTTTGAGCATTCTCCCCCCCCCCCCCCTCCCCCCCTCTATAGAAACACACATTGACATTAGATTGTATCTGCACACACACACACACATGGGCACATATACACTGTAGAACACCATGAATAAAAATGCACGTAAATATTGTAGTGCATTATTAAAATGATACATTGTCTCCTTAGTGCCCAATGATGCTGCAAGTATGTTTCATCGCTTCTCTGCACAGCTGAAGGCCAATGTGCACCCAGATGACATTTCCTCTGACCTGTTTGCAAAGAATGTGATTACAACAAGTGAGAAAGATAATGTATAGACACTCTGATACTCACAAAACTAGAGAGGATGCTAGCAGCTGCGCAAAGGGCAATAAATATTGATCCACAGAACTATGAGACCTTTCTTGACATTTTAGACAAAGAGAAAATGTATTTGGCCTTAGTAAAAAAATTAGGTTAGGTTTCTTTCTAATCCATGCATACTCGATTACAAATTATTATTGGTACCTTGTTCCTTGCTTTTTGCACCACCAATTGTTAGAAATCGCTTTCTTGATACATAAGTTTGTGTATGCACATGAGCTGTGTTGTGTTCTATCATCAATATGTATGTGCATATTAAATAGTAATCTTTGTTAATTCATTAATAAAAGTACACGATTACGTTGTAATGTTGTTACGAGTACATTAAAGAATGATGGAAACATGACATCATTAATTACTGTGCAACTTTAGCTTGCCAAAAACTTTATTCACTACCGTATGTGTTCACTTCAGTTCTATGTTGTGGAGTGAGTGATGTGAATGAAGTATACATTGTGGTGGTCATTTAAATAACAAATGAATGTTTCAACATACTTCATTCTAGCTAATTGGAATTATAAGAAAATTAATAAGAGTCCTGCTGCGCACATGATGATAGCAAGCAGAACATTTAAATAAATGCAGAGATTGTGTGGACAATCCAGCAAGGTAATTTGTTATTGCTCGTGTTCTATTTGTTATCATCAAGAGCGTGTGTTTTTTCGAGCAATAACTATTAGCCTTGCTGGATTGTGACACAGCACGTGATAACTGTTTCGCATGCAATTATGGAATGTGTTTCTATGCATTGTCCTTCATCACATGCAGTAGCTGCCACATGATATGGAGTACGTCAAACCAGATAGTAATCCGGTATCAGCAAATTGAGTTGCATATCTCGATTTGTAATTGCAATGAGGAGCATAATTATATAGTAATACTGAATATACTACACTTTACTAAAAGCACACGTCTGGTGCCAGTTGTGTACCAGCTTGGCCCATTACTGATGGTTAACGAGACAACTGATCAGGACGCATTTAGGGATTCCACTGTATACTTTGTATATCTCAGTGAGTTTCCCGTATATTGCAAACTTGACGTGCAATGAACCAATGCTTAATGAATTTCATTATGTAGCGTAAGGATCACGTGCGGTACAACATTCATTAAAAGACTATTACCAGGAGTCCGATAGTAGGGGGGGGGGGGGGGGGGGGGGGGGGGGGGGGGGGGAGTCGGAGGTGTACTGGAGCACTTGCCGGCCTCAACATTACTGGACATGCAGATAAGTTCTCTAATACGCGTGAGTCGGGCTTTAGTATGGAAACGCGCAAGTGTCTTCTACCACTTGCACATAACTCTCGGAACATACGTACAATTTACAGTCAGCAGAGATCATATATGATCTTTTGTTTCAGTACTAACCGTTTGATCGCAGACCCGGGACGACATTCCAAATGGTTGCGACAGTGGATTATTTCATTCCCTTGGACGATGATGCATGCATTCAACGGGACTCGAGATCGCTCCTCCACGGACAACTTCACCATGGAGACTTCTCGTCCATCGCTCAGTACCATCACACCTACCGCGTGAATTGAATCCTGAGTGCACTCCATCTCCTCCACGGTACTAAAATAGTTGCAAGTTGACCGAATTGATGAATTCTTCAATGAATCGCATTTGAAACGTGACACTTTCCCTATGAATATTATTGTTATTATTAAAATTATCGCGTTGTTGATATGTTTAACGAAGTTGTCATTGGAGAGTGCGAAAACGGTTCTTTTCAGAACCTAGCTAGCCATGCTGCCTCTTCCAGC
Source organism: Ephydatia muelleri (assembly GCA_013339895.1). Taxonomy (NCBI): domain Eukaryota; kingdom Metazoa; phylum Porifera; class Demospongiae; order Spongillida; family Spongillidae; genus Ephydatia; species Ephydatia muelleri. Next base: position 3,442,047 of record JABACO010000003.1, read on the forward strand.
CGTCGCAAAGAGCGGCTAGTAAGTCTGCAGCATCAACTTGGAAAGATCTCAAGGCGCGTCGAAGACCGAGAGGAAACTCTGCACTCATACCACCATTCGTATTTAATAAGACTTTTTCAGCGGCAAAGTAGGGGCTATTACCTCATAAGAGCGGTTTTGCGATAGACCTACCATTTGACTACTCGTGAAACCAATTCTTTCAGCGTAGAAAGAGCGTCCTACAAAACGGCATCCCTAAGCTTTTCGCAACTAAAAACGCACTTCTATCTCGATAAAACCATAACTATTTACCGGACTTGAAAACCGCCGTGGCCAAAGGTTGTAACTACTTGCTCTTTAGTTATACTGCAAATTTGGTTATGTTTCATTGCCTACACGGGGAGAAATTCAACTTGCAACTATTTTAGTACAGTGGTCAATACAAGAATTAATAACAAAAACAAATAATCACGTGATGCCCTTTTACTATCAATATATATTGCTAGATAGTTTTGCACTAAATGTGAGTTTTCAGATTTGCATTTTAGCCTTCTGTTATTGAAATAAATTCAAGTAAAGAAGTTTACAACACAGAAAAATTATAGGAGCAAGTGTGATGATTTCCACTGTATATTGTAATACATTACGTAGCATATATTGTAATACATTACGTAGACGGTATGACATCATTATGACATGTAACTCGCCACTACACTATTACTAACGAAAATAGTTAATAATCATTGAAGTACGTGTATGTATTGGCAATCAATGGTCGTAGTCACTGTCCAAAAGGGGGAGGGGCCAAGGACATGCCTCAAGTACAGATGTGTCTTGCGGGGTCGTGGTTGATATTAATAACTGAAATGCATAGATATGCTTTTGTGTTAATTGGTATGGAATGTGAGGCTGAGGCTATCTTCCAAGCGGTTTCCACAAGTTCCCAGACCAGACCTTCAGCACCCTCTGGTCCAACAGGTTCTTCTGTGCAGAGCACCTCTCCGAGTACCCGAGGGGACTTCCCCTCTTTCTCCTTCTGTCCCGGAATGGCACTGCCCAATGTTGCAGGACACACTGAGCATGGTGGACCAATGGCCTCTCTATGACCCAACCTATGGTCTGGAGCTGTTGGATCCACAGTGAGTGGCTTTCTGGAGGTGAGGGAGTGGTTTGTGTGTGCATATGTATGTGTGTGTGGATGTGTGCGGATATGTAGCTACTTGTGTGTATTGTGTACAGTTATGTGGTTGCCATGGTGATGTAGCTCCCTAAAAAAAATCTTGTGACGGTTTTACAGGTCTTATCAAGTCTTACCAAGTAAGACTTGCCATGACTTAGCAAGAATTATTCAAGACTTATCAAGTCTTATCAAGAATTTGGAACAAGACTTATCATGACTTATCATGTTCGACAAGTCTTATCAAGACTTACCAAGTAAGACTTGCAATGACTTAGCAAGAGATATAAGACTTATCAAGTCTTATCAAGAATTTGGAACCGAAATTTTAAGACTTATCATGACTTATCATGTTTGACAAGTCTTATCAAGACTTATCATACATCAAATTACAAGCATTACAATTTACACGACACTTTTGATTGGCTAATGTTTTCATGTCCCATTCATAGGTGCTGTACCTCTTGTAATGAGATCTGAAAACCAAAAAATGGGACAGTGCCCGCGAAAAGGGACCTAGTGTATTTATATAAAACGATATAAAATTTTGTTCATATAAAACTGATATAACTTCCGAACGGTTAGCGCTATCGACTTGCTATTTTCACCACCTCATACGTCACCATTTCTCTATGGTAAAATGTATTTTGGAGCCTTGCACTAACTCGGTGCCATTATCACGAGGTCCGATACCCCGCGGGGTTCGAACTCCCCATATCTCTCGGTAGGAGGGTCCCATTTGCTTCAAATTCGGTTTGTGTGTAGAGGAGTCCTGCCGTTAGTGATTTCTGCAGATCGTTAATTTTTGTGCAATGCTTTGCGGAGATATAGCTGTGCAAAGTAATAGCACATTTCCCGGTCGATTCGCGCCATTATTGTATTGCGCATCCAACCCCGGACATGAATATTCAACTACTTCCTGCGGGGCAGGGCATTGATAACCTATAGCCACACCTCAAAGGGGGGGCGGGGGGAAGTCACGTGATTTAGTTATGCGCTCTGTTTTATAAATCTACTTGCTGTGTCGATGGGGCAGGGTATACACTTTTGTATCGAAGTGGACGGCTACTACACGACTACGTGAGCTGTGTAACACGAAGGGCGAACTTGTCTCTCTTTGTGAATATTTTATCACCTTCCACTATTGCTTCTTGTCCTCCCTCTTAGTCCGCGGGTCATCACTGTTGCCTGCTCATGTTTCGTCATAGTTTCTAATTTTATTCTCGTGCGTGCATCTCCATCTTCATGCCTTCACCTCCCATCTAGGCCTACGTGCCTTTGTTGCTTCACGTCCCTCTCAGTGCTTCACCTCCATCTCTCTGCATTCACCTCATTTTCTGTGCTTTTAACTTTGGCTCTGTGCTTTCTCTCCATCTCTCTGCCCTCATCCTCGTCTCCTTGCTGTCACCTCCATCTCTGTGCTGTCATCACCTCCATATTTTCCTATGCCTCCTAGAATCATCCAATTTGCATGACCTTACATGTAGTATCCCAACAAGCACCCCAATTACCTATTGTCAACATTTCCATGTCATCTCTATGGCTACAATCTTATTCACTCCATCTCTATACTTTTATGCTACCCCACACTCTTCTGGCTTTCCTCTTTCCCCCTTTCTTTCCTCTCTCCGCTATTCATCTCTCTCATCCACCCTATCAATGCCTTCTCTTAGCCCTACATTTCTCCCTCTCCATTATTACAGTATACCTTCATACTGCTAAAAATACTACCAATCCTCCACATATTTCTATGTCTCTCGTTTCTCCCTCTCCATTACTACACCATACCCTCCACATTCATAGCTGCCTATTGCATCCATTTCGTTTGCCTTTCACTCTCACTCTTAAAACATGAACATCACAATGCCATCAAGTCAATCTCCTGTCTCTTGCCTATATCTCCATAATGCCATAACCATCATTCTCTGTGCCTTTACCTTCAGCTCAGTGCCTTTCCCCCCATCTCTGTGTCTTCACCTCCATATTCACCGCATTTCCATGCTTGCACTCCCATCTCCATACCTTCTTCTCCATCTCCATGTCATCACTACCATCTCCGTGCCTTCACCCCCATCTCCGTGCCTTCACCCCCATCTCCGTGCCTTCACCCCCATCTCCGTGCCTTCACCCCCATCTCCGTGCCTTCACTACCATCTCCGTGCCTTCACCCCCATCTCCATGACGTCACCCTCATCTCCATGCCTTCACCCTCATCTCCATGCCTTCACCCTCATCTCCATGCCGTCACCCTCATCTCCATGCCTTCACCCCCATCTCCATGCCTTCACCCTCATCTCCATGCCTTCACCCTCATCTCCATGCCGTCACCCTCATCTCCATGCCTTCACCCCCATCTCCATGCCTTCACCCCCATCTTCATGCCTTCACCCTCATCTCCATGCCTTCACCCCCAATCCCATGCCTTCACTTCCAGCTCTGTGCTTCACTTCTGTGATATCACCTCCATCACATCTCCGTGCCTTCACCCCCATCTCCGTGCCTTCACCCCCATCTCCGTGCCTTCACTACCATCTCCGTGCCTTCACCCCCATCTCCGTGCCTTCACCCCCCATCTCCATGCCGTCACCCTCATCTCCATGCCTTCACCCCCATCTCCATGCCTTCACCCCCATCTCCATGCCTTCACCCTCATCTCCATGCCTTCACCCTCATCTCCATGCTCTCACCCTCATCTCCATGCCTTCACCCCCATCTCCATGCCTTCACCCTCATCTCCATGCCTTCACCCTCATCTCCATGCCGTCACCCTCATCTCCATGCCTTCACCCTCATCTCCATGCCTTCACCCTCATCTCCATGCCTTCACCCCCAATCCCATGCCTTCACCCTCATCTCCATGCCTTCAGCCTCATCTCCATGCCTTCACCCCCAATCCCATGCCTTCACTTCCAGCTCTGTGCTTCACTTCTGTGATATCACCTCCATCACATCTTTGTGCCTTCTCCAGCCCTGTGTCTTCACCATCAGATCTGTGTGTTGACCCCATCTCTGTGCCTTCACCTCCATCTCTGTGCCTTCATCTCCATCTCTGTGCCTTCACCTCCATTTCTGTGCTTTCACCTCCATCTCCATACCTTCTCCTCCATCTCCATGTCATCACTACCATCTTCATGCCTTCAACCTCATCTCCGTGCCTTCACCCTCATCTCCATGTCTTCACCCCATTTCCATGCCTTAACCCTCATCTCCATGCCTTCACCCCATTTCCATGCCTTCACCCTCATCTCCATGCCTTCACCCTCATCTCCATGCCTTCACCCTCATCTCCATGCCTTCACCCCCATCTCCATGCCTTCACCCTCATCTCCATGCCTTCACCCCCATCTCCATGCCTTCACCCCCATCTCCATGCCTTCACCCTCATCTCCATGCCTTCACCCCCATCTCCATGCCTTCACCCCCATCTTCATGCCTTCACCCTCATCTCCATGCCTTCACCCCCAATCCCATGCCTTCACTTCCAGCTCTGTGCTTCACTTCTGTGATATCACCTCCATCACATCTTTGTGCCTTCTCCAGCCCTGTGTCTTCACCATCAGATCTGTGTGTTGACCCCATCTCTGTGCCTTCACCTCCATCTCTGTGCCTTCATCTCCATCTCTGTGCCTTCACCTCCATTTCTGTGCTTTCACCTCCATCTCCATACCTTCTCCTCCATCTCCATGTCATCACTACCATCTTCATGCCTTCACCCCATCTCCATGCCTTCACCCTCATCTCCATGCCTTCACCCCATTTCCATGCCTTCACCCCCATCTCCATGCCTTCACCCTCATCTCCATGCCTTCACCCCCCATCTCCATGCCTTCACCCTCATCTCCATGCCTTCACCCCCAATCCCATGCCGTCACCCTCATCTCCATGCCTTCACCCCCATCTCCATGCCTTCACCCTCATCTCCATGCCTTCACCCCATTTCCATGCCTTCACCCTCATCTCCATGCCTTCACCCTCATCTCCATGCCTTCACCCTCATCTCCATGCCGTCACCCTCATCTCCATGCCTTCACCCCCATCTCCATGCCTTCACCCTCATCTCCATGCCTTCACCCTCATCTCCATGCCTTCACCCTCATCTCCATGCCTTCACCCTCATCTCCATGCCTTCGCCCTCATCTCCATGCCTTCACCCCCCATCTCCATGCCTTCACCCTCATCTCCATGCCTTCACCCCCATCTCCATGCCTTCACCCCCAATCCCATGCCGTCACCCTCATCTCCATGCCTTCACCCCCATCTCCATGCCTTCACCCTCATCTCCATGCCTTCACCCCCATCTCCATGCCTTCACCCTCATCTCCATGCCTTCAGCCTCATCTCCATCGTCTAGCAAGGAAGCCTCATTAATGGTAAGTTACACTGAAGTCGAAAACACCATTCCACAGTCATTACGATACCCAGCTTGCTGGATTGACATCTCAATCATCCATGATCCCAACCCCAAGTAGTGAATCTCAATACGCAGTTTCTCAGCCTCCATCACCAATGATTGGTAGCAGTAGGGTAGGTTGATTGGTAGTACATGGACAGTGGTCATAATGTGCAATTGTGTGACATCAAGGTCTGTGAAGAATCGCAGGAGCTCCTGGAAATAGATGATGAAGAGTTTAACCAGGAGAAAACTGTAGTTGAGGAAACTGATCTGGAGGATGGAGACGTCGATGTGGACAATATGGAGGTGGTGCAGAGAAATAAGTGGACTAAAATGTGAGATCATGCAGTTTTGTCAAATAGATGTATAGAATGACATTATTTCAGGTACTCGAAGCAAAAGGCAAAAGGGGTACAGCATCCCAGCTATAAGTACTTGGTCACAATCAGGAAAAAAGAAGACCGTGAAAAGCTGGATGCCAAACCATGCCATGATTGTGAAAAGGTATGCTCTTATCAAGTATGTCTGTAAAACAGTAATTTCCATGCAGTGGTTTGCATCTGGAGCTGGAGGTATCCATACAGATCGAAGAGAACATCTTAGGGGCATGTGCAGACACAAGCATCTACACCTACCACCAGACAGTGACCCTCGTGTGTGGGATATTAGTTTTCCAAATACTGAAGAGTGTGAACGCATCATGGCCCCAAAGTAAATGTGCGTGTAATAATATTATATTTGTAAGTAAAAAACTTGATAAACTGCAATGCAACAGAGTGAACACAAAACATGGAATTCAGATTATGTGACGTTGAAATGTCTCATTTGTAACACAACATGGGTTGCCATCAGGATAGATACAGTCCTTTCTTAGCAGACAGTTGGCAACAGCCTGTACACATGTAAGATAAATACACGTAAATGGTTTGCAATTGTGCATGGACAACATAACCATAACTTACAAAATGGAAATGGTACCACCACACATGAAATGCCAGCAACAGGGGGTGTTACCAAAACGCAAGGAAAGAATCACCGCACACACAACACAGACCTGGGTAAACTCATCTAGATATGCATTGCCTAATTAATTATGCTTGTGTAAACCACAACCTACCACACAAATACTAAAGCTCAGATGGGGTTGAGTAAGCAAGGGAACATTGACTTACAAAAGAGGAAATTCTATTCGAAAAATGGTACTATAAGCATAGAAGACCACTTACAAAGACCACAAACAGCTCCCTTATAGAAAGAACCTACGCCCAGTCCTACGAAGCACCACAGTAAGTAACAAGCACATTAGCAACTCCATGCAAAACAATATGCATCACAAAATGGGAAAACTGTATTCAAACACTATGCAGAGCTTAGATACAAGCGATTTTAGGAAGTTATTATTAGGGTATAGGGTTAGGGTAACATCCATCAGGGTTAGGGTAACATCCATCGACTTACACCCGTAGGGTAGACTTTTCACCCGGAATCCGAATCTCGCCTCCGTTCACACTCGGGAGCAAATATCGACACGTTCATTGAAAGGGGCGGCGCCACCTTGGGTCAACCCGGGGCGCTCCGCGCCACACAAAACTTCCTACATAGAGGAACAGCTTCAATGGAAACATGTGCCAAAGATGAGTCATTAGGGAGCAACTACAATAAATCAGACCAAACAAAAGAGGAAAGTACTTTTAAGCACACAACACCAATCCACAAACACACACACACACACACACACACACACACACACACACACACACCACACACACACACACACACACACACACACACACACACACACACACACACACACACACAACACCCCATGTGTAGGCATATGTATACAGGTGCATGATTGTCTGTTTATGGTGCAAGGAGAAGATAGTCTACAAAATGTTAAAGGATACTACAAAGTCCTACAATAAGTACACACAGTACATGGTGCAGCATTAGCATATACAGAAGACATAAGGGAGAACTATCCCCATTCTCACACCAAAGGGAAACCATTACACACAGAGTGCCGTTTCGAAAGTCTTTACAAATAAGAAACGTATGGCAAAATCACCGTGAACATACGGAGAGATCCAGAGAGTGCTTCTTCCAGTAGAGGCGTCGCCTCTACTGTGGACAGAATGAAGAACACAGGTTGAATTAGTTATAGCAAAGTAAGAGGAAGGCATGCAAGGGGAGAATTGAGAAGAGAAATGCATGCAATTTGGATGGAGCATGATAGACGAAGAGCAACGATAGAAAAAACAGATAGAGGTGATGGCAAGGAGATGAGTGCAAAGGTGAAGAGAAGGCTTTGAGATACGGGTGAAGCCCCTTTGGTGTGCTCAGTCATGTAAGAGAAAGCACAGAGCCAAAGGGTAACATAGATCTATGTGAAAGTACAGTGATGGGAGTGGAGGCATGTACTATTGATGGGGGAATATATGGAGATGAATGGGAAGGCACAGAGATGGAGGTGAAGGCATGAAAATGGGGGTGAAGGCACAGAGATGGAGGTGAAGGCACAGAGATGGAGATGAAGGCACAGAGATGGAGGTGAAGGCACAGAGATGGGGTCAACACACAGATCTGATGGTGAAGACACAGGGCTGGAGAAGGCACAAAGATGTGATGGAGGTGATATCACAGAAGTGAAGCACAGAGCTGGAAGTGAAGGCATGGGATTGGGGGTGAAGGCATGGAGATGAGGCTGAAGGCATGGAGATGAGGGTGAAGGCATGGAGATGAGGCTGAAGGCATGGAGATGAGGCTGAAGGCATGGAGATGAGGGTGAAGGCATGGAGATGAGGGTGAAGGCATGGAGATGAGGCTGAAGGCATGGAGATGGGGGTGAAGGCATGGAGATGGGGGTGAAGGCATGGAGATGGGGGTGAAGGCATGGAGATGAGGGTGAAGGCATGGAGATGAGGGTGAAGGCATGGAGATGAGGGCGAAGGCATGGAGATGAGGGTGAAGGCATGGAGATGGTAGTGATGACATGGAGATGAGGGTGAAGGCATGGAGATGAGGGTGAAGGCATGGAGATGAGGGTGACGGCATGGAGATGAGGGTGAAGGCATGGAGATGAGGGTGAAGGCATGGAGATGAGGGTGAAGGCATGGAAATGGGGTGAAGGCATGGAGATGAGGGTGAAGGCATGGAGATGGGGGTGAAGGCATGGAGATGAGGGTGACGGCATGGAGATGGGGGTGAAGGCATGGAGATGAGGGTGAAGGCATGGAGATGGGGGTGAAGGCATGGAAATGGGGTGAAGGCATGGAGATGAGGGTGAAGGCATGGAAATGGGGTGAAGGCATGAAGATGGTAGTGATGACATGGAGATGGAGGAGAAGGTATGGAGATGGAGGTGAAAGCACAGAAATGGAGGTGAAGGCACAGAGATGGAGATGAAGGCACAGAGATGGAGGTGAAGGCACAGAGATGGGGTCAACACACAGATCTGATGGTGAAGACACAGGGCTGGAGAAGGCACAAAGATGTGATGGAGGTGATATCACAGAAGTGAAGCACAGAGCTGGAAGTGAAGGCATGGGATTGGGGGTGAAGGCATGGAGATGAGGGTGAAGGCATGAAGATGGGGGTGAAGGCATGGAGATGGGGGTGAAGGCATGGAGATGAGGGTGACGGCATGGAGATGAGGGTGAAGGCATGGAGATGAGGGTGAAGGCATGGAGATGGGGGTGAAGGCATGGAGATGAGGGTGAGAGCATGGAGATGAGGGTGAAGGCATGGAGATGAGGGTGAAGGCATGGAGATGGGGGTGAAGGCATGGAGATGGGGGTGAAGGCATGGAGATGAGGGTGACGGCATGGAGATGGGGGTGAAGGCACGGAGATGGGAGTGAAGGCACGGAGATGGTAGTGAAGGCACGGAGATGGGGGTGAAGGCACGGAGATGGGGGTGAAGGCACGGAGATGGGGGTGAAGGCACGGAGATGGGGGTGAAGGCACGGAGATGGTAGTGATGACATGGAGATGGAGAAGAAGGTATGGAGATGGGAGTGCAAGCATGGAAATGCGGTGAATATGGAGGTGAAGACACAGAGATGGGGGGAAAGGCACTGAGCTGAAGGTAAAGGCACAGAGAATGATGGTTATGGCATTATGGAGATATAGGCAAGAGACAGGAGATTGACTTGATGGCATTGTGATGTTCATGTTTTAAGAGTGAGAGTGAAAGGCAAACGAAATGGATGCAATAGGCAGCTATGAATGTGGAGGGTATGGTGTAGTAATGGAGAGGGAGAAACGAGAGACATAGAAATATGTGGAGGATTGGTAGTATTTTTAGCAGTATGAAGGTATACTGTAATAATGGAGAGGGAGAAATGTAGGGCTAAGAGAAGGCATTGATAGGGTGGATGAGAGAGATGAATAGCGGAGAGAGGAAAGAAAGGGGGAAAGAGGAAAGCCAGAAGAGTGTGGGGTAGCATAAAAGTATAGAGATGGAGTGAATAAGATTGTAGCCATAGAGATGACATGGAAATGTTGACAATAGGTAATTGGGGTGCTTGTTGGGATACTACATGTAAGGTCATGCAAATTGGATGATTCTAGGAGGCATAGGAAAATATGGAGGTGATGACAGCACAGAGATGGAGGTGACAGCAAGGAGACGAGGATGAGGGCAGAGAGATGGAGAGAAAGCACAGAGCCAAAGTTAAAAGCACAGAAAATGAGGTGAATGCAGAGAGATGGAGGTGAAGCACTGAGAGGGACGTGAAGCAACAAAGGCACGTAGGCCTAGATGGGAGGTGAAGGCATGAAGATGGAGATGCACGCACGAGAATAAAATTAGAAACTATGACGAAACATGAGCAGGCAACAGTGATGACCCGCGGACTAAGAGGGAGGACAAGAAGCAATAGTGGAAGGTGATAAAATATTCACAAAGAGAGACAAGTTCGCCCTTCGTGTTACACAGCTCACGTAGTCGTGTAGTAGCCGTCCACTTCGATACAAAAGTGTATACCCTGCCCCATCGACACAGCAAGTAGATTTATAAAACAGAGCGCATAACTAAATCACGTGACTTCCCCCGCCCCCCTTTGAGGTGTGGCTATAGGTTATCAATGCCCTGCCCCGCAGGAAGTAGTTGAATATTCATGTCCGGGGTTGGATGCGCAATACAATAATGGCGCGAATCGACCGGGAAATGTGCTATTACTTTGCACAGCTATATCTCCGCAAAGCATTGCACAAAAATTAACGATCTGCAGAAATCACTAACGGCAGGACTCCTCTACACACAAACCGAATTTGAAGCAAATGGGACCCTCCTACCGAGAGATATGGGGAGTTCGAACCCCGCGGGGTATCGGACCTCGTGATAATGGCACCGAGTTAGTGCAAGGCTCCAAAATACATTTTACCATATAGAAATGGTGACGTATGAGGTGGTGAAAATAGCAAGTCGATAGCGCTAACCGTTCGGAAGTTATATCAGTTTTATATGAACAAAATTTTATATTTTGCTTGATCTAAAGCACCCCTCTCTTTTAGTACTGGGAAGCAGCAAGGAGGTGGCCATTTCCTGTTTGGTAAAAAAAGGTCTAATAATTGCAAGCCAAAACAGGTTAGGGTTTTTTGCTGGAAGGAGAAGAACGTTTATCCCATTGACCTAGAATGTTGTTATATATATTAGAATGATGAAAATAATATTTTACACTGACCATGTACATGCTTGATTCCTCCTCATTAATTGGTGCATGGCTGCTACCTCCTGCCCCTGAATTTGATGATGCTGATTGTGTTAGGGCTTGACCATATTTGTCAGTTTTTAGGTTGGGGTTGCTGCAGCTGATTTCTGCTATCATTAAAAAAAAAAAAAAAAACATAGCTACCTCTTGCACCGATTACCCAACGTTAATTTATGACACAATCCCATGTGTCACTTCATTTTCATGCATTACAAAGAACGGGCAACATAATTACCCTGTGCTAAAATAAAAATACAATGTACAACCTTTCCAATGAGCACCTACATGTACACATCTGATGCACCAATTAAAAAACAGTACACATCCACACCACATCCACACTTACATCCGTGCACACATCCATCTTATTTTATGCACAGCAAACTTTGAACACTCGTACGAACTACATGCATGGAGTTCTTATCTAGCCACAACTCCGTAATAAGTTTACACAACGCTATGTGAGCGCCACTGCAGGGGGGAAAAAAAACTTCTTTTCTTTGCGTGAAGGTTAGTCTGAAAGAGTGAGCGAGCTTCTGCGTAAATGCTATTGCACAACGCCTTATCACACCGATTTACATCGTCGCCATGCGTTTAAAAGAAATACCGTATCGAGCGTTTGAATTGAAGCATGCAAGGTGCTACAAACAATAGGCCTACACAATCCAGTACACTTTTACGCTAGCCTGGTGTTAGCAGCCGGGGAGGGTGTAGTCCTTGGTCAGATAACCTACATGTACGTAAACAAACGCATGCACGAGTACAGTTCATTTTCCCATTCAGAGTACAGTAGCGGCTCACACATTGCGACAATAATTTGCATATCCCACATTGGGAAAATATGCCCCATTCATAGTGATGTTAGGTTTGTGTTCCCTCTGTCGTCAGCTGCCCACCTAGAGCCAGTCTTTATGTATAAGGGTGAGGTGTGTACAGGTGAGTTTGTTTTCATTCAAGCCAAAGGGTATGTGAAGGTAGGCGCAGTTAATAACTGCTGGGAGGATCAACAGGGGCATAAACCACTATCTAATGAGATTCCATCACCAAGTGAATCTCATTAGCGGTGGGTTGTAGGGATCGCTAGGAATACAAACACGTAGCCTAACATCACTATGAATGGGGCATATTATCCCAATGTGGGATATGCAAATTGTCGCAATGTGTGAGCCGCTAATGTACTAGTAGGAGCGTGCCAGGGTTGAACGGTCGTGTGTTCAGTTGTCTGATCAGAGACATAGAGACATGAGGCGCGGCTTTGCAGCTCAGTTGCCACCTGACTTACACGCATTTCCACGAATGGTTATAAGCGAGAAGCGTACATGTAGGCCCGCCCACCGGGTAGCTTATTTGTTAACTTGTTCATGACGTATGGCATTACGTATGACCGCAGTACTAATTAGTTTTTCTTTGACACTTTTCCTTTCAATGTAAATGCCATAACAACATTACGATCTCCCAATTTCTCTCTATTCATTGACCCAATCGGAAAATATAATAAAGATGGCCTCACGCGATGTATTGCGATATGGGATCGTTTCCGCGAAAAGGTATCTAGCGCATTACGCATACATTATCAAATTTCCAGTACGCGCAATAGAAATGTAAAGCGTGCGTTGAAATGTATGGCTAATTAAATATTCAGAGCCTTACAACTCCATGACAGATACTCCGTGAACGGTTCAATATTCTGTTATAGTTTTACAGGATAGCAAAAGTTGTAACCGGGCCCTTCTGTTCGTTTGTTATAAGAAATTGAATATCTTAATTACCACAAATTTTTTCTCCTTTGTAGTTTATGGAATGTCATATTTGATTCATGGTCCCAGAATTTTGGACGGTACGTGATACAAATTTGAAATTGCCTAAATCTCAAGAGTAGTATTAGTGGGCAGCAAGAGTAGCGATTCCAATAATTAATTTATTTAAAAAATAAAAGTTTGAAATAAAAAAAGGCATAGATTCTTCTCTATGGCGGATGAAATTACAAACCGCTACTTTTGTGCATGACCCTTCGTTTCTTCATACGTTAGATTTTCTTTGACAAACACACACAAGCTCTCAGAGTGCATACACAATGCAAGCATGTAAAAAGATGATGTTGTTTATAAGAGTTAAAACGTTTTATTTAACTCGTTACATTTCTAGCAAGTACAATGGATCACAATGTGGACATCATGCACCCATTAAAATGCAGTCCCGAATGTTTTTACATATCGATGATTTTTGGAATGTCATTTCGTGTAGCAACAGTTTTCTGGAGTGTAGCAACAGTTTCCTGGAGTGAAGCAACAGCTTTCTGGAGTGAAGCAACCGAAGTGCTTAAGGTAGAAACTGTAGTACTTAAGGCAACAATATCTTTCTGGACTAAACCACGTTAATTCGCCCCAAATAATTGAATTCTCCAATGGCATCAGACGACGCACCTCCAACTCATGAATATCTTTTTCTAGGTAATTTTCTGGGTGCTTTACTCGACCACGGATTGGCTCCCAGCCGTCAATATCCGATAAAGTATTGACTGCTATGCGAGACTGATGCATTTGAAAATAACCATGACAGTCTAGAGCATATTCACTTTCACCTTGGGCACTAGCCGTCTCCCACTTGTCAAAGTTGACAAGCGTTGATCTTCTTGCTTAGAGTGGTAAAGACGGTTTTGATAGTGTTCCATGTGTTGACATCTTTCATAAGTACATAGTTGATAACATGTTTCTTAGGACTAAGCATAATCTGCCGAGCAGGGTCCCTCTTCACACTCACATTGAACTCCGGAAAGCTAAAGTCTGATGATGTAGTAACAGGCAGTGTTGCCGCGGTCAGCTATTGTCGATCCGGTCACGATCACGTACCGGATCGTCCCGGTCACCTTCACGGACGGTAGCTGACCGTATACAACCCACCCGATCAAAGTTGACGGTTACCGGGAAAAATCGATCGAAGCGGTTACGGACGAACCGTAGTATATACATGTGTTTGATTAAATTTAATTAATAATGACATAAACACGTGCGTTTAGTAGTACAAGTTATGCATTGAAGTTTTTGTTGCATCGCAGAAAGATAACCCTTTCAACCTTCCTCCATCCATACGCCACCGTTTGCGTTCCACAATAAGTTTAAGTTGAGAGAATACCCTCTCAGAGGGTGCACTTGAGGCAGGAATGGCCAAGTACTTTTGAGCCATCAAGGCAACATGTGGAAACTTCACTTCGTAGTCACTCCACCACTCCATCGCATTGTTCACACGCCAATTGGTCAGTGGCTCTTGCAGATAACATTTCAATTCCTCCAACACTATATCTGTGGCGTATATGAAACATATAGTATTATATCATTGGTCATTGTGTGCGTGTATTGTGATTGGTTGTGTTATACGTGTATATATTGGCAGTTGCGTGGCAACTAGTCAGTCTTGATATTTGATATTATACTGTGTGAGAACCTACGTTACATTGGTGTCAGAAGTGGTTCAGAATGGCACAGGACAGTATAGTACTTCCGGAGATTTCAGCGGACAATTTTGAACATGCTTGGAAAAGGTTTCGTCTTGCGGCGGTGGCGAAACAGTGGCAAGCGGAAAAGCAATTGCTAATTTTACCGACGTTGTTGCGGGGCAACCTTGTCGACTACTATATGGACCTTGGCGAGGATGAAAAAGGTCGTTGGAAGACGTGAAGCAAGCCCTTGAAAGGAAGGCCGGGATTAAGAAAGACCCGGTAGTGGCGGCTAGATATTTCAATTCCCGTTACCAAGACGACAGGGAACGCGTAATGGACTACGCTACGCAGTTGCGAAAGGCGTTTAAAGAGGCTTACCCTGAAGAAGATGTGGGTTCCGCGGTGCTGCTGCAAACATTTTTGTCTGGTCTTCGTCCTTCCATCGCTCGCCAGGTTATGTTGAAAGGTCGTCCAACTGCACTCGATAAAGCTATTGAAGAAGCCGTGACCGTTGAAGAAGCTTTGCGGTTTGGTGGCGCTGATACTATGGAAGTGCCGGTACATGCTGTTCATCCCAAGGAAACAACGACCGAAGTTGAACAACTCAGGCACATGTTGGAGCGGATGTCAAAGAAGTTTGAATCGTTTGAGCAGCAGTTAAAAGAATTGGATGCTGGTAGAGCGACCGACAACAACAGCGTGGAACGGGAAAGAAGGTCATCGGAAAAGAGAGTGTCTTTTAAACTTCAACGTGGCAGTTCGCAAGAAGACGGTGGAGGCAGGAGAAGGAACACTTGTTTCCTATGCGGAAAGGAAGGTCATTGGAAAAGGGAGTGTACTTTAAACTTCAACGGGTCAGCACCGACGGTGGACGGGGGCTGGCGCGAAAGGAAGTAGTCCACCAAACATTCAAGCATCACAGCAAGTTACATGTACCATTGCAAGCTTACGTATTCAATATTAGTAGTTTACTGCGGGTAAAGGGGCAGCTTGAGGGACAAATGGTAGAGTGTTTGTTGGATTCGGGGGCAGCGGTGTCTGTTGTCCGTTTTTCAGTTTTGTCTGATTCAGAAAAGGGTAGGATTCGTCATTCGAATGTTCAGGTGATGGGGGCCAATGGCTCACCATTAGATGTTATGGGAGTGCTTAGCCTTAAGGTACGGTTGGGCAGTTTCAAGGATGAACACGAATTCACTGTTGTGAGGGAACTTACAGTAGAATGTCTGTTTGGTGCAGATTTTATGGAGAAGAATGACGTGTTGATTGACTGCAAAAGGAGGTGTTTGCAGTTGGGTAGTAGCGCAATAGAAGTTCCTTTTATTGATTCACCTGTGCGCGCGAGCTCTGGCGGAGTCGCGGATAATTTTAAGGTGTCATCGGTAATGGTGTCTCGGACAGTAAAGTTGCCAGCACATTCAGTTTTATTGTTGCATGGTAAAATGAAGGGCGATTTTGGCGGACCAGTTTGGTGTGGGGAGGAAGGGCTTGTAGAAGGAGGAGAGTCAGTAGGGAATCCCAACTATATTCTTGTAGCCAGAAGTCTTAGCAGAGTAAATGACCAGGGCGAGGTTTCAATTCAAGTGATGAATGTCGGACCGATGGAGGTAACTTTGCATAAAGGCACCAAAATTGCAAACTTCGTCCCTAGGCGTAATGTTTTTCTGTTGGAGGATGTTGAAGGGCATGCGCAGCGAGGTGGTGCGTCTGAGAAACTCCGTAAAGGTAGTTTGTTGAAGGTCGATCTGCAGGGAAGCGAACTAACAACGAAGGAAATGAAAGAGTTGCGAGGATTGTTGGAGGAGTATAGCGAGCTGTTTTCAGACGGGGAGTTGGGCAGGACGTCTAAGGTCAAGCATGGAATTTCGACGTCTGGGCCACCGATTAGGCAACCTATCCGTCGACAGCCAGTGGCATTGAGGAAAACGGTGCAGGAAGAGGTACATAAGATGTTGAAGAACAAGGTTATTCGTCCCAGCACGAGTCCCTGGTCTTCGCCGATCATCATGGTGAGAAAGAAAGATGGAAGTTGGAGGTTTTGCATTGATTTTAGAAAATTGAATTCCGTTACGCACAAGGATGCTTATCCTTTGCCGCGTATCGATGAAACGTTGGAATCTTTGGCTGGGTCTACTATTTTCTCTACGTTGGATCTCGCATCTGGCTATTGGCAGGTGGAGTTGGAAGAGAACGATAAGGAGAAAACTGCATTTTCTACGATGGAAGGCCATTTTGAATTCAACGTTATGCCTTTTGGCCTGACCAATGCACCGTCCAGTTTTCAGAGATTAATGACATGTGTACTCTCGGGGCTGACAAATGACCAGTGTTTAATTTACATTGATGACATAATTGTTTTTAGTGCAACGTTTTCTGAACATCTTGATAGGCTTAGAAACGTTTTCCAGAGGGTTCAAGATGCAGGGCTCAGGTTGAAAGCCAACAAGTGTCATTTTGCTCAATCGAAGGTGAGCTATTTGGGTCACATCGTTTCGAAGAATGGCGTGGAACCTGATCCATCGAAAATACAGGCTGTGTTGCACTATCCTGCTCCCAATAATGTGAAGGAACTTAGACAGTTCTTGGGGTTGGCCAATTATTATCGTCGTTTTGTTCAGGGCTATTCCAGAATAGCATCTCCACTCTTCAAACTAACGAACAAGACTGATCTTAAAACTTTCAGCTGGACTGCACAGTGTACAATGGCTTTCCAGGAACTCAAGGAGAGATTGACCACTCCACCAGTCCTAGCATTTCCACAGTTTGATAGGGAGTTTTTGTTAGCAACAGATGCTTCTGACTCAGCTATTGGAGCTGTCTTAAGTCAGGCTGATGACAATGGGACCGAGAAGGTTATTGCTTACTGGAGTAGGCAATTGACGAAAGCAGAGCGCAACTACTCGACTATTGAGCGTGAAGCCCTTGCTATAGTAAAGGCAGTTAAGGAGTTTTATCCATACTTGTATGGACATGATTTCATACTGCAAACTGACCATCAACCTCTAGTGCACATGAACAACCTGAGAGATGTGGGTGGGCGTGTCACACGTTGGTCAATGTTCCTGCAACAGTTTCGATTCACTGTAAGGCACAAAGCAGGCAAGTTAAATGGGAATGCTGATGGCTTGTCAAGGACACCATCAATTCAGCTGGCTGCAGCTATCTCTCAGGTGGAGTCTTCAGACAACTTTGCCAAGATCAAAGAAGCTCAAGCCAAGGATGCTTACATGGTATTGGTGTATGAGGCAGTGAAGGATGGTAAACCACCTCCAGGACTTACCCGTCAGAATGGAAAGATCTTCATACATAAGGGAGTGCTATGTAGGCGATTCAAAGAGTCCGGGGATTCAGAGGTTTGCATTCAGATGCTGATACCATTAGAAATGAGATCAACAATTCTTGAGCACCTGCATAACAGAGCAGGGCATATGGGTGTAAAGCGAACCTTGGAGCGAGTGAGGCATCGTTTTTATTGGCCGGGGTATGAGTCGGATGTTGAGCGATGGGTACGAGAATGTGAGACATGCCAGAAAAGAAACAATCCTCAACCCTGTCCTCAAGCTCCATTGGGTACTATCAGTGCTAGCCACCCATTTCAGAAGATAACATGGGACATTATGGGTCCATTACCTGTTACAAGGAAAGGTAACAAGTACATTTTGGTTGTTACAGATGTTTTCAGCAAATGGGTGGAAGCATTTCCTTTGCAAGTTACTGATGGTCTCACTTTGACCAGCATTTTGATGGATGAGGTTATATGTCGGTACGGTGTTCCTCAACAGTTACATAGTGATCAAGGAAGTAACCTAAATGCAGAAGTCAATCAAAGACTGTGTCAGCTGCTTGGGATTGAACGCAGTAGAACAACCGCGTACCACCCACAAGGAAATGGGCAGGTGGAAAGATTCAATCGCACTGTTGAAGCAATTTTGGCTAAGATGGTAGGGGAGCATCAAGATGATTGGGACAAACATTTGCAGAAGGCGGTGTTTGCATACAGGACATCGTTGCATGAGTCCACAGGATACTCACCATACTTTGTCAATTTTGGACGTTCACCTGTTTTACCAGTTGATGTTATGTTGGGTCGTTTTGGTACAGGAGAGAGGGGTGATGGTACTATTCCCCAGTATATAAAGGAGGTGAAGACAACCTTAAAGATGGCTTATGATGTGATCAGAGAGAATTTGGATGTTGCTCAGAAGAAAAGGAAAGAGAGGAGAGATAAGCATTGTGCTGAGGTGAATTTTAAGGTTGGGGATAGAGTTTGGCTCTTTAATCCAGCAGTGAAGGTTGGCGAGACGAGGAAACTGTCTTCACAGTGGAGAGGGCCCTACACTGTAATCGACAGAGTCAGTCCGGTGAATTACAAGATTCAACTGATTGGAACAACGAGAACTCAGATAGTTCACCACAATAGGATGAAGATGTGCCATGGCGATCCGGAAAAGTGGAACTCAGAACAATCAAATGAAGACGATCCAGCAGTCCTTCCAGATGATGCATCATTTGATCTGGGGTTTGATTGTGGTGGAGTTGAACGTTCAATCGGTGGGTATGTAGGTGCTGATGATGAGATACCACAGCAGCCGGTACACCTCCACAGATCTCAGAGGGATCGTCATCCTCCTCTAAGATATGGCCAGTATTATACACACTGAACAAAACTATTACTATACATATATGCAAGGAGTTAAGGGGAGAGTAATGTGGCGTATATGAAACATATAGTATTATATCATTGGTCATTGTGTGCGTGTATTGTGATTGGTTGTGTTATACGTGTATATATTGGCAGTTGCGTGGCAACTAGTCAGTCTTGATATTTGATATTATACTGTGTGAGAACCTACGTTACATATCTCTTTTGCTTGTTTGAGTCAGAGATACATCTCTTTCAGTGGCTATACTCAAGCATCATGTCATTGACAACTTAACTAATGTATGCATTATTGGCGATTAGAGTGGGATGATGCAATTAAGTCAGTGCCACGAGATCTGCATTGTACACGTTCAGTTCGTTCCGAGATTCGCAAACAATTCAAGCAGCCGCAAATTAAACAAGATTTGCAAAGAAGCAGCTGCAAATCGATTGCAGGATTTGCAAACAAGCAGCTGCAAATTGATTGTCAATATTGTTGCATTGCACATATGTAACCGTGTAAATTTTTGACGGTTCCCGGCTATCTAGCTGAAAAAACTGGCGGTTCGGTGATTCGCGACCAACATTACGTCATGCATCTTTTGCGGTCACGGACACTGTCAGGCCAACCGTATCGGCTGATTTGCCGGTTTTCACGGTTGACGGGCAAACCGCGGCATCACTGGTAACAGGACAGTTGAGTAGTACTTAACACAATGGATTCGAAATACTTACCTGGTGCTGTAATCGCAAACTCGTCTATTATTCCAAAAGTACATCTAGGTTTGGAGCCATCAATCGGTTGGCCACACAAACCCTTCGCGACATGACGACCATTCTTGCACTCAGCCCCATATCCACAGCCTACTGTAAAGCAATATCTACGAGGTTCAACCAACTCATGCTCACAATAATCCACTGGTGGAAGGTTATCTAGTTTGATTTGTGCCGCTTTGACATATTCACGGGCCTTGATGGCAAGATCTTTCTCGTTATCAAGTGACTTCCAGTGATCAAACCATGCAACTGAATCCAATTTGACCCGCAATTTCCACTTGCTATACACACAATTCAATGGCAGCACCTCCAAACGATACTTCAACCGTAGTGAATTGGGGAGCTCGCCCATTTTGTCAAACAATTGTGCACAAGCCCGTGCACACACTTCAGGATCGTTCAGAGACACCAGCTCGAATGTGCCCCCTCCCGAAGCTTTGAGCAATATAGCAATACCGACACACATTCATAATGAAAAATTAGCACTTATCACTTAATACAAAAGCATGAAAGTACATGTACTACTAATACTAGTATGTAGCTAGTTTATGCATTTATGTCATACAGTGAAGCGAAGAGCCTTCGTGGTCGCTTCTGAATGGTCGCGAAGCGTTTAATACTTCTTTCATGTGCTACCCATTTACATCAGCAGTTACACGGTACGATTACGTAACATGAATATATAATTAGATGAACGGAAGGGGGGGGGGGGGGCACGTGCCCCCGGTGCCCCCCCCCCCCCCCCCCCCCCCCCCTAGATCCGCCCCTGGTAGGGGGGCTTAGACCTACTTTCAAGAACGAAGGGCCCCCACACACGCACCCGGTGGCGTTGGGAGTGAACAATGTACACAACGGAAATAGGTTACGCACCGTCACATGCCGAAGGCTTGTAACTGCGCAGGGACGAGTCACCCGCAGGATAGCTTGAGACTATACGTGTCATCTTTTGGAGTAAACAACGTGTGTGTGTGTGTGTGTGTGTGTGTGTGTGTGTGTGTGTGTGTGTGTGTGTGTGTGTGTGTGTGTGTGTGTGTGTGTGTGTGTGTGTGTGCGTGTGCGTGTGGTGTGTGCGTGTGGTGTGTGTGTGTGTGCGTGTGGTGTGTGTGTGTGGTGTGTGTGTGTGTGTGTAATGTGTGTGCATGTGTGTGTGAATACTACACAATGCAAGGACAAAAGCATGAAACTAACAGTGCCCGTGGACTCGTTGCACACTGCAGTGGAGAGTGAGCCGCTCCTCTGTGCCCCGGGTGGGCAGGGTCCCGCCGTGGCCTGCTCACACGTCACCGAATGTCCACACCCAGATTGTGTTAGGAGACACACACACACACACACACACACACACACACGTGGATGGAGGGTTAAGCTTCTAGCACATACAGTGTACATGTACATTGCACGATATACGTCTCTTTGGTGTATGCCTTGCAAGGCTTCTGCAACTCCTCTTGTGTGCTGTTGAAAGTACGTATCAAACGTCACAACCACACATACACAAGACACACCACCACACCTTCATTGTGTCGCATGCACAAACAGAAACTACTGCATGCACAAAAAGCAAAACAGTACTTGCTAAAACACTCATCACTACTGCAAACAAACATGAACACCATCACACACATTACACACACATAACGCACATTACACATGCACACCAACACACATAACAACACCTGTACCTGCAACATTGCTCCCATCGGATTTATTGACAGTGGGCAATGAGAGAGGCAATGGAGCACCACGAGGCTCAAGAGACGGCTGGTGGCTCTCTCGAGGGGGCCTTCCCTGACGACGAGACGACACAACCAAGTCATAGCCATCCTGATTTCCACCACCACCTGTACCAGGGTCTCCGCCCACCTCTACCCTAATTAACGCCCTCCTCCCTCTGTACTGGGAAGCAAAGGCTGTCTTGCAGAAGGCATTGGACAGGAGCTGGGCTGTGCTCATCTTGCTCCCCCTCCTCCTCCCCTCCTCCACACCTCCTCTCTGCCTCCCTTCGAGGGTAACGAGGAAACTAGAACAACTCCACCTTCCCCTCCCTCCTCCCTCTCCCCCTCCTCCCTCTCCCCTCCTCCCTCTCCCCCTCCTCCCCCTCCCCCTCCCTAGGAGGACCTGTGGTGTAGCTATGAGGACCTGTGGTGTAGCTATGAGGACCTGTGATGTAGCTATGAGGACCTGTGATGTAGCTATGAAGACCTGTGATGTAGCTATGAGGACCAATACCTGTGATGTAGCTATGGGAGCCAGCTTCTATGTCATCTTGAGCAGAGCCTTGTGCTTGTTGCGCTCTTTGCGAGACTTCAGCTTCTTACGTTTCTTCTGTACGTGGGGGGAAAAAATAAATAAAATACAAAGTAAAACGAGAAGTAAAACTAAATGAGCGAATCACCTTCCACACACACACACACACACACACACACACATACACACATGCCAACATACCTTCTTAGATGTTACCATATGCAATGGATGTCCATCGGACACAGCTGTCACTACCACTGCTGCTGGCAACAAAAGGGTTAAATCATCACTTCCAGACTCCACCCCCAAAACACCTTGATTCCTCTGGCTCCAGCACGATATCCAGTGGGTCCACCCCTTTGGGTACAGCTCTCCCCATGGCAACCAGCCTCTCCACCACCTCCTTACGATAGTCCTCCTCCACCTCACGCAACACCTGCTGCATCTGAAGGAACCAAGAAACTCTTAAACCACTCCCCCCACTTGTGTCCCAAACCCTACTTAATCCCCAGTGGACACACAAACTGTAAACACACACACACTCACATGCATACACACACATAAATACACACACACACACTCACACACATGCATACACACACATACACATACATTCACACCCACACGCATACACACATACATTCACACCCATACACATACACACACATACACATACACTCACACACACATACACACACATATATACACATACACTCACACCCACCTGCATACACACACATACAGCCACACCCACACGCATACACGCACATACTTTGCCACACGCATAAGAATTGAAGTGCACACACATCCATGCCAAACAACATACAGACATACTGTACACACACAAATAACCTATAGACAGTATCACCAGATGGACACGCCCACGGGACACGCCCACGGGACACGCCCACGGGACACGCCCACCTTGGTTCGGTCAGGGTCACAGTACTCGAGGAGTGTGTCACAGAGGTGTCGTCCCATGGTCTCCAGGTCTGCCGTGTTGAAGTGGTGTCCACTCTGCTTCCCCAGCGGGAGCCACAGAAGGTGGCCTCCATGGTGTAGCTGTTGCGCACCCCCAGCTCCCTCCACATGTACACACGTCCAGTGCCAAACTGCAAGGAAGACCAAAGGGACCGAGTTTGGGTGAGACACAAATATAGAAAGTGGGAGGATCCCTCTTGGTACGACACATTTTATGGGTGATGTGATACAATTACGTTACCATCATCCGTCATTGCAGTTGGGCTGTATTTGAACATTGTCATGATGTAATACACGATACATTGACTACTAAAAATGAAATACATTGTACAGAAAGTGTCTATACGTCACGCCATAAAAGGCATTATAACTTCTAAGCATATCTGCATGCCCATAGCATGTAAAATGTGTGTCTCATACCTGCACAATACATCAGCATCAGGAATGTTGACGTATTTTGGCAAAATGATTAAGTGAGCATGGTTTATTGTGCTGTCGTACCCACATCCTGTTATGGCATTCCATTGTCATGCACTGGCTTCCATTTATTATGTATATATATATACGAATATGGCAAGATTGGGTCAAAGAGCAGTATGGCAGTACATAAAGGAGCCCACCTCCTCCCACAGCCTACATTTCATAGTTTGGGTTGGCTATGGTTTACAGTATGATTACATATATGCCTTTGATCCTACCCAAGGATGTGTCCTTCCTGTGATTTTTGTTGCACGTGGCAATGGCATCTTGATGAACACAGTGCATCCATATATGGTAATTGGGTATTGTGTCATCCACCCACTGAAATGGTTTTTGTAGCACTACACTTACAAAGTATGTGCAGGATGTTTATGAGCAAGAACGCGTATGCAAATGAATAGAGACCACATATGCATTTCAGTACACAATACATCAGCAACAAGAATTCGTTTCTGAAGACTCCAAGACTCCCTTACTGCTTGGGGCTTATATGCAAGAGAGAGCCTTGTGAGAAATATGCAATTGGAGAAGTTTACGCAGCCCTCCTCACAAAACGTACATTTCAAAAGTTGGTTGGCTATGGTTTACTGTACGATTTTCAAAATGTGTGTCTCACTGGTACTCATACCTGTATGATGAAACAATGATGATCAAAGCTCCCCTCCCCCCTCCCCTCCCCCCCTCTCCCCTCGCAATATTGGATTCATAGTTGCTAATGTATTGTGCACAACACCTATGTGGTCTCCATTCATTTGCACATGCTGTCTTGCTCATAAACATCCTGTACATACTTTGTGATACATTTCCCAAGAATGTATCCAAATGATTTATTGGTGCCATATTTGGGGTGGCTATGGTTTACGATATGATAACAAATATGCCTGTGATCCTGCCCAAGGAAGTGTCCTTCCTGTGATCTTTGTTGCACGTGGCAATGGCATCTTGATGAACAGCTGTGCATTCAATCTATGTCTGATGTCCATATATGGTAATTGGGTATTGTGTCATCCACCCACTGAAATGGTTTTTGTAGCACTAAATGGGGGTTTTCCCTTCCACCACTACTAGATGTGCATAAAAGCTGAAGCAGGCTATGGGAGTCATCAGGGAACAGTTTCGTAGGTACACAAGATACCCCACAGTGGGGTCATTCAGACTATGGCACTCCATTCCGTGATATACAGGTTGTTCAGTACAGTATGATAAACACTTCCACCATTGAGGTATCTTGTGGTGGCATGGTTCTTGTGATTTAATCATGGTGATGACTTTCATGACCATTACTGATGCCCAAATATGGCACATATGATCCATTCTTGGGAAGTGAGAATGTATCAGGATGAAGAGCAAGACAGCATATGCAAATGAATAGAGACCAACATAGGTGTTGTGCACAATACATCAGCAATAAGAATTCATTTATGAAGACTTCAAGACTCCTTTGCTGCTTGGGGCTATGGAGCTGAGAATACCAGAATATAAAGCAACCCTCCTCACAAAACCTACATGTCAAAGTTGGTTGGCTATGGTTTACTGTACGATTTTCAAAATGTGTGTCTCACTGGTACTCATACTTGTATGATGAAACAATGATGATCGAAACTGTGCTTTGACAACGAATGGTCATCAAACATATTATGCACGCATATGAAATCTTGGTGGTGATAGCTAACTTCTCCAAATTGCTTTCTCTCTCTTGCCTATACACCCTCCCCCTCCCCCTCTCCTCCCCCTCCCCCTCCCCTCCCCCTCCTCCTCCCCCTCCCCACCCCCGCAGTATTACTTGTGCACAAAACACCTATGTGGTCTCCATTCATTTGCACATGCTGTCTTGCTCATAAACATCCTGTACATACTTTGTAATACATTTCCCATGAATGGATCATATCGTTTTTGTGCCATATTCGGGCATCAGTAATGATCATGAAAGTCATCACCATTAATTAAATCACTAGAACCATGCCACCACAAGATGCCTTTTACACACGGCTGCTAGCAATGGTTCATTCTGTATTGATCCTGTGATCTATTTGTCATTAAGCAGGACTCCATGGTGAGGTATGCACCTTCTCCACAATGGCTACAATGCCCTAGAATGGAGGGCCATAGTCAGAAGGACCCCACTGTGTAATTGTGTAACTGTTCCCTGATCAGAGATGACTTCCATTGCCTGCTTCAGCTTTTATGCACACAAAAGACGCTACCCACAACATGAGGCCCCATCATGTCCACCTGTAGACAAAGTAGCCTTTGTCGGAAAACCCCCATTTAGTGCCACAAACCATTTCAGTGGGTGGATGACACAATACCCAATTACCATATATGGAGATCAGACATAGATGGAATGCACTGCTGTTGCCATTGCCACAGATGATCAAGTGATTCATACACAGGAAGGACACTTCCTTGGGTAGGATCACAGGCATTTGTTGACCATGTGATGGTAGCCTATCTCCTCATTCAATGGTCACCTGTGCCCAAGTCCATCCCTCTAATGGCAGCCATTCTTTACACCTATGAGCTGCAACAACTGGATGAATTTGGTGCAAGATAAATTGCATACCACCTCGTCAAGTATTTTCAGTAAACTGCAATAGAGTTACATAGACCTCAGAGGCTCCATTAAAAAGCTGTTCAGGTGCCTATCTCCTCCACTATAATACATGTACAGAGGAAACAAGGTACATGTGCCAGAACCCAAGCTGGCATACATGTAGAATGTTTCAATGCTAATACAAAATTGCCGTATCAAGCAGTAAGCATGCTACACTACCCAGAAGATAAAACGATAGACCATAAACCACCAAAGGCCAGAAGGGGGTCCTTGCTTATTTCGTGTCTTAAAATGGCATGTCTAGTGATTAAAGATATCATGCGTGCCAATAGAAGAGGACCAGCCATCTAGGACACACCCATTAGAAGATGACCAGCCATCCAGGACACACCCAATAGAAGATGACCAGCCATCCAGGACACACCCAATAGAAGATGACCAGCCATCCAGGACACACCCAATAGGAGATGACCAACCATCCAGGACACACCCAATAGAAGATGACCAGCCATCCAGGACACACCCAATAGGAGATGACCAACCATCCAGGACACACCCAATAGAAGATGACCAGCCATCCAGGACACACCCAATAGAAGATGACCAGCCATCCAGGACACAACCAATAGGAGATGACCAGCCATCCAGGACACACCCAATAGGAGATGACCAGCCATCCAGGACACACCCAATAGAAGATGACCAGCCATCCAGGACACACCCAATAGAAGATGACCAGCCATCCAGGACACACCCAATAGAAGATGATCAACCATCCAGGACACACCCAATAGAAGATGACCAGCCATCCAGGACATACCCAATAGAAGATGACCAGCCATCCAGGACACACCCAATAGAAGATGACCAGCCATCCAGGACACACCCAATAGAAGATGACCAGCCATCATGGACACACCCAATAGGAGATGACCAGCCATCCAGGACACACCCAATAGGAGATGACCAGCCATCCAGGACACACCCAATAGAAGATGACCAGCCATCCAGGACACACCCAATAGAAGATGACCAGCCATCCAGGACACACCCAATAGAAGATGACCAGCCATCCAGGACACACCCAATAGAAGATGACCAGCCATCCAGGACACACCCAATAGGAGATGACCAGCCATCCAGGACACACCCAATAGAAGATGACCAGCCATCCAGGACACACCCAATAGATGATGACCAGCCATCCAGGACACACCCAATAGAAGATGACCAGCCATCCAGGACACACCCAATCGAAGATGACCAGCCATCCAGGACACACCCTATAGAAGATGACCAGCCATCCAGGACACACCCAATAGGAGATGACCAGCCATCCAGGACACACCCAATAGAAGATGACCAGCCATCAAGGACACACCCAATAGAAGATGACCAGCCATCCAGGACACACCCAATAGAAGATGACCAGCCATCCAGGACACACCCAATAGAAGATGACTAGCCATCCAGGACACACCCAATAGAAGATGACTAGCCATCCAGGACACACCCAATAGAAGATGACCAGCCATCCAGGACATACCCAATAGGAGATGACCAGCCATCCAGGACACACCCAATAGAAGATGACCAGCCATCCAGGACACACCCAATAGAAGATGACCAGCCATCCAGGACACACCCAATAGAAGATGACCAGCCATCCAGGACACACCCAATAGAAGATGACCAGCCATCCAGGACACACCCAATAGAAGATGACCAGCCATCCAGGACACACCCAATAGGAGATGACCAGCCATCCAGGACACACCCAATAGAAGATGACCAGCCATCCAGGACACACCCAATAGAAGATGACCAGCCATCCAGGACACACCCAATAGAAGATGACCAGCCATCCAGGACACACCCAATAGGAGATGACCAGCCATCCAGGACACACCCAATAGAAGATGACCAGCCATCCAGGACACACCCAATAGAAGATGACCAGCCATCCAGGACACACCCAATAGAAGATGACCAGCCATCCAGGACATACCCAATAGGAGATGACCAGCCATCCAGGACACACCCAATTAGAGATAAACTTAAACCATGATACTGTACATTATACCATTTCCTGGTGTTTAGTAATTTGGATTTTGTTTTTAGGTTGGGGGTGCTGGAGCTATCATAAAATAAACATAGCTGCATGTAAAGGATCCGAGGACTTGCACGAGACGCGGCTTGCGCAGTATCCTTGACTGGAGCTATATAACCACTTAATGCTCACCATCCCCAATGCACGTTTAAATGGAATAGAAAATCAACCAATGGCTTTTCTAGGTAGTTTACCGTGGGACACGGATCACTCTTTCGGTTCGGCTGTGCCAAGAGCAGCTTTTAAATAGTGTCGTATATACAATAATCGATGATGTAGTTACGCGTGAGGGTTCCCAGACCCTTACACTGCCTCTTCCACCAATTACCCAACGTTAATTTAGTGACACAATCCCATGTGTCACTTCATTTTCATGCATTACAAAGAACGGGCAACAATTACCCTCTTGCCAATAACTAAAAATACAATGTACAACCTTTCCAATGAGCACCCACATGTACACATCTGATGCACTCCAATTAAAAACAGTACACATCCACACCACATCCACATGGGCGTAGGAACCGGGGGGGCCAGGGGGGCCTTGGCCCCCCCAATCATGTAAAAGGGGGGGCCGATATGCTTTACGGCCCCCCCAATAATTTATTCTATACATTTTAATTTTATCTCCGCACTGTTTCCATCGAACCGTAATGTTCAATGATTATGTAAATCATTGATTGCATGTTACCCCTTTAGTTTAGTTTTAACTCACCGGTACTTAGTATCCGTAACCGCACGTCACCATATTACGTCTACGTCTACTTCATTACGCGCGCTCTGTAATACTGTAACGGTTAGCAAAACCGTGTATTATTAACGATAACATATTTTCTGTGTGCCAAAAGTGGACTGCCCCCCCCCCCCCCCCCCCCCCCCCCCCCCCGGTTAATAATTTTACAAAGTCGGCCCCCCCAATTTTAAATACGTTCCTACGCCTCTGTAGTTCTCTGAATGGAAAGATGAACTGTACTCGTGTAGTCTCGTACCCAGACCCACAATGACGTACGTGTTTATCGCTTACACTACGACACCTGTCGTAGTGTAAGCGATAAACACTTACGTCATGGTGGGTCTGGGTACGAGACTAGTAGTCGTGCATATGCGTTTGTACACGTAGGTTATCTGACTAAGGACTACACCCTCCCCGGCTGCTAACACCAGGCTAGCGTGAAAGTGTACTGGATTGTGTAGGCCTATTGTGTGTAGCACCTTGCATGCTTCAAACGCTGAAACTAGTTGATTCTTTTAAACCACGATGTAAATCAGTGTGATACGTCCCGTAGTGCAACAGCATTTACGCAGAAGCTCGCTCACACTTTCACTCTTTCAGACTAACCTTCACGCAAAGAAAATAATTTTTTTTTCTCCTAGCAGTGGTGCTCACATAGCGTTGTGTATACTTATTAAGGAGTTGTGGCTAGATAAGAACTCCATCCATGTAGTTCGTATGAGAGTTCGAAGTTTGCTGTGCATAAAAGCAAGGTAAATAAGATGGATGTGTGCACGGATGCATGTGTGGATGTGGTGTGGATGTGTACTGTTCTTAATTGGAGTGCATCAGATGTGTACATGTGGGTGCTCATTGGAAAGGTTGTACATTGTATTTTTAGTTATTGGCAAGAGGGTAATTGTTGCCCGTTCTTTGTAATGCATGAAAATGAAGTGACACATGGGATTGTGTCACTAAATTAACGTTGGGTAATTGGTGGAAGAGGCAGTGTAAGGGTCTGGGAACCCTCACGCGTAACTACATCATCGATTATTGTATATACGACACTATTTAAAAGCTGCTCTTGGCACAGCCGAACCGAAAGAGTGATCCGTGTCCCACGGTAAACTACCTAGAAAAGCCATTGGTTGATTTTCTATTCCATGTAAATAGTATTTAAACGTGCATTGGGGATGGTGAGCATTAAGTGGTTATATAGCTCCAGTCAAGGATACTGCGCAAGCCGCGTCTCGTGCAAGTCCTCGGATCCTTTACATGCAGCTATGTTTATTTTATGATAGCTCCAGCACCCCCAACCTAAAAACAAAATCCAAATTACTAAACACCAGGAAATGGTATAATGTACAGTATCATGGTTTAAGATGGATGTGTGCACGGATGTATGTGTGGATTCCACACATACATCCGTGCACACATCCATCTTATTTACCTTGCTTTTATGCACAGCAAACTTCGAACTCTCGTACGAACTACATGGATGGAGTTCTTATCTAGCCACAACTCCTTAAAAAGTATACACAACGCTATGTGAGCACCACTGCTAGGAGAAAAAAAAAACAACTTCTTTTCTTTGCGTGAAGGTTAGTCTGAAAGAGTGAAAGTGTGAGCGAGCTTCTGCGTAAATGCTGTTGCACAACGGGACGTATCACACTGATTTACATCGTGGGTTAAAAGAATCAACTAGTTTCAGCGTTTGAAGCACTACACACAATAGGCCTACACAATCCGGTACACTTTTACTAGCCTGGTGTTAGCAGCCGGGGAGGGTGTAATCCTTAGTCAGATAACCTACATGTACGTAAACAAACGCATGCACGAGTACAGTTCATCTTTCCTTCAGAATACTAGTAGGAGCGTGCCAGGGACATGAGGCGCGGCTTTGCAGCTCAGTTGCCACCTGACTTACACGCATTTCCACGAATGGTTATAAGCGAGAAGCGTACAATGCAAGCCATGTAGGCCCGCCCACTGGGTGATATAATGCTTATTTGTTCATGGCGGCAGCATTACGTATGACCGCAACTGCAAGTCTAATTAGTTTTTCTATGACAATTTCTACCACAATTCCTTTCAATGCCATAATATATACATCATTATGATCTCCCGATTTTTCTCTATTCAATCGGAAAATATTTTCAACGGAAAATAAAATAAAGATGTCCGCGAAAAGGGATCTAACGCATACATTTCCAGTACGCGCATGTAACGCGTGCGTTGAAATTTATGGCTAATTAAATATTCAGAGCCTTACAACCCCGACTGATACTCCGTGAACGGTTCAATATTTTTACAGGATAGCAAAATTTGTAACCCTTCTGTTCGTTTGTTATAAGAAATTAAATATCAAATGACCACAATTTTTTTCTCCTCTGTAGTTTATGGAATGTCATAGTTTGATTCATGGCCCCAGAATTTTGGACGGTACGTGATACAAATTTGAAATTGCCTAAATCTAAAGAGTAGTATTTAATAAATAAAGTTTGAAAAAAAATAAAGGCATAGATTCTTCTCTATGGCGGATGAAATTACAAACCGCTACTTTTGTGCATGACCTTCGTTTCTTCATACATTAGATTTTCTTTGAAAAACACACAAAAGCTCTCAGAGTGCATACACAATGCAAACATGTAAAAAGATGATGTTCTTTTTAAAGGTAATAGAGATGAAATGTTTTTATTTAACTCGTTACATTTCGAGTAAGCACAATGGATCACAATGCGGATATCAAGCACCCATTAAAATGCAGTCCCGAATGTTTTTACTTTTTATCATATCAATGATTTTTTGAATGTCATCTCGTGCTCGTGTAGCAACAGTTTCCTGGAATGTAGCAACAGTTTCCTGGAATGTAGCAACAGTTTCCTGGAATGTAACAACAGTTTCCTGGAATGTAGCAACAGTTTCCTGGAATGTAGCAACAGTTTCATGGAATGTAGCAACAGTTTCATGGAATGTAGCAACAGTTTCCTGGAGTGAAGCAACAGTTCCCTGGAGTGAAGCAACAGTAGTGCTTGAGGTAGAAACTGTAGCACGTAAGTCAGTAAGATCTTTCTGGACCAAACCAAGTTCGCCCCAAATAACTGAATTCTCCAATGGAATTAGACGACGCACCTCCAACTCATGAATATCTTTATCCAGGTAATTTTCTGGGTGCTTTACCCGACCATGGATTGCCTTCCAGCTGTCAATATGCGATAAAGTATTGACTGCTATGCAAGACAGATGCATGTGGAAATGACCATGACAGTCTAGAGCATATTCACTTTCATCTTTGGCACTAGCCGTCTCCCACTTGCCAAAGTTGACTGCTATGCCCTCCAGTGCACAAGCGTTGATCTTCTTGCTTAGAGTGGTAAAGACGGTTTCGATAGTGTTCCATGTGTTGACATCTTTCATAAGTACATAGTTGGGAACATGTTTCTTAGGACTAAGCATAATTTGCCGAGCAGGGTCCCTCTTCACACTCACATCGAACTCCGGAAAGCTAAAGTCTGATGATGTAGTAACAGGACAATTAAGTAATACTTAACACAATGGATTCACAATACTTACCTTTTGCTTTAATCGCAAACTCGTCTATTATCCCAAAAGTACATCTAGGTTTGGAGCCATCAGCTCTTTCAATCGGTTGGCCACACCAACCCTCTGTGACATGTTCACCATTCTTGCAGTTAGCACCATATCCGCAGCCTACTGTAAAGCAATATCTACGAGGGTCAACCAACTCATGCTCACAATAATCCACTGGTGGAAGGTTATCTAGTTTGATTTGTGCCGCTTTGACGTATTCACGGGCCTTGATATCTTTCTCGTTATCAAGTGACTTCCAGTTATCAAGTGACTTCCAGTGATCAAACCATGCAACTGAATCCAATTTGACCCGCAATTTCCACTCGCTATACACACTATTCAATGGCAGCACCTCCAAACGATACTTCAACTGTAGTAAATTGGGGAGCTCGCCCATTTTGTCCAACAATTGTGCACAAGCCCGTGCACACACTTCAGGATCGTTCAGAGACACCAGCTCAGGATGTACAATTTCAGGTGCCTCTGCACTAATATTGCTAAATGAAGAAAGTTAAAACATACGCAACAAT
Organism: Ephydatia muelleri; assembly: GCA_013339895.1. NCBI lineage: Eukaryota > Metazoa > Porifera > Demospongiae > Spongillida > Spongillidae > Ephydatia > Ephydatia muelleri. Next base: position 3,475,363 of record JABACO010000003.1, read on the forward strand.
AATAATTCATTTTCAGATGGGTACTAAAACAATATTACAACTAGTACATGATAGACACATTGGCACTGGAAGATTCTACATGACCTTTCCATTGTGCATGACCTTGTATGCCCACATGCATGTATTTGCTGATGTATAATGTTCTCTTGTGATAAGGTTTACTCATGACTGCAGGTCAATTGCACAAGGACGCTACATGAGTGTTCAGTATAACACTTGTCAGGAGGAAGTAGGGCACTATTGAACATCCCATGCAGACCCATTTGTGCATGGCTATAGCCCTCAGCCATCAGGATAATTGATATTTGGGGTTGTTTCTGTGAAAAGAGACCTAACGTATACATTATAAAATTTCCAGTACGTGCAATGCTTGCATTGAAATGTATGGCTAATTAAACATTCTGAGCCTTATAACTCCATGACAGATACTCCGATTCTAAGTGCTTAAGAAGCAACTAGTAGAAGACATTTCATACTTCTAGAATATCAACAAATTTGAAATCTTGAAAAAACATGCGTTAGGTCTCTTTTCATGGAAACAATCCCAAATCTTGCTAACCAACATGCATTTCAGAATCAAGAGAAATGCACCAAGCCGCACAACAGGTTTTGGGCTAATACTAAGTTAAATTAAATTTGGCAAAATTCCACCACAAAGGGAAGTGGTCGAAATACCTGGAAGTCCCAGGATTTTCCAAAACACCTCTCGGTACATAACACATCATTGGTGAAGCATTTCACGCACAGAAACGAGGCCAAAACTTCAGCACAGGACCTGGGCCACAAAGAAAATTTTAGCGTTCTTGTTCTTCCACATAAAATCTGTAAAATAACTGCTGAAGATAACATGCTCATGTCATCTTATTCCTGTATATTACTGCACGTCTAGCTGTAGCGTGCAATACGACTGATTACATGTACAGCCAATGAATTCAGAGGATGTGCTCCAAATAGCACAACAGCAGCACACTACAGGTGGGGGATTACAAAAGAGACACCGGCAGTAACTTTCCAGTGAGTTATGGCAATGGTGCTCATTATGTGCCAGTACTAAGCACAACTAAGCACACGCTCATGCGCATGGTGCAAACCATTGGCCACTGTATAGAGTGATAGATGATTTATATATGTGTGTGTGTGTATGTGTGTGTGTGGGGGGGGGGGTCTCATGCTCACTTCCCATTCCTTCTCTAGCCACTTTCTTATTTCTGGGTCTACTGCATACAAATCAAACAACTCATCTTGTTTTTGTGAACAGTTCCTTATAATTTTTTGATTCTTCCTTTCCCTTCATCTGAACCTGCGGCAGCAGGTTCAATATAGGATTGATTGAGGATGGATGAATATCATTAAAAAAACTTCACTCGCATCTGGAGGGACATCGGAGAAACGGATCGCGTATCTCTTTGTCGCGATGGAACGAGAACTCAAAGATCTACAGTTCTACGTTTGTTCCGTGTCATAAAACGGTGTGCTTTTAGAGAAACAAACGAATTCCTTTTTCTCGTGCCCAGTCCCAAAATAATTCTTGGTCGTCTTCTTCTTCTTCTTCCTTAGGAAGGTATAATACGAGCTACAAACGGTTTAGAAGAACGGCAATAGCACCAATATCTTCGGAATTCACTTGCACGGTGCCCTTTAAGGTCATATAGACATCTAGAAAGACTACAGCGAGAAGTACCTCATGCGGTAGCAAGTTCTATATAGGATATGAAATTATTGCACAAGTTTATTTGGTTTATTGTTGATTAATGAAGTTATTTTTACACATGCACTCCGACCTGCACGAAATTTATTTGGTGTTCCTATCGCTTTGGCTAGTGAAGTTAAATGCCTTCGCGTAATCGAAAGAAGAGATCTAAGCAACGAGCGAAATACCTTCAAAAGCAAGACGATATTTTATCCCAAGACAACAAGGCTAAAGCCCGAGCGCGCTACAAGGCCGATCCCGAAAAGAAGAAGGCCTCTGTACGCGACAGCTACAAGGCCGATCCCGAAAAGAAGGCCTCTGTACGCGACAGCTACAAGGCCGATCCCGAAAAGAAGAAGGCCTCTGTACGCGACAGCTACAAGGCCGATCCCGAAAAGAAGAAGGCCTCTGTATGCGACAGCTACAACGCAGATATTGAATCTAAGCAATCTGCTAAAAGGCAGCGATATCAAGAGGACGTCGAGGAGAACTGCGCTGCTAAAAGGCAAAGATACGAGGACAATTCAGCTGCCATTAAGGCATCTGAAAGGAATCAGTATTGGAATGACCCCGCTGTCCGATTGGCTAAACGTGCTGCCGAGAGGCAGCGGTATCGCAGGGGTCACCGAACTGCCACTACCACCCAAAGGTATGTGATGGCATGTTGTATTGCACTAGCATTAAAAAACTATAGGAAGATGTGCATGCAACATATGTACAGCACGCATGTAAGAGATCTGCCATTCACTTCACATGTACAGCACGCATGTAAGGGATCTGCCATTCACTTCACATGTAAAGCATGCATGGTGACCCAACTGTTGTGTACAGTAGTCCTTTCTCCTTTGTGACCTGTCTTTTGATTAATCTGATGTACAAAAAGGCTTCCTTATCTGATGTACAAAAAGGCTACTTTTGAAAATTACTGCAACCATATCCTTCTCCCATATAGCTACTCCTTGTATGAACCCAAATCTCATGCACTAATGGAGTATAATGGTGGTCTTGAAAAAGCTATTCTTAGGGATAGTGAGCTTCTAAGTGAAGTAAATGTAAGTCTCATCCATTGCTAGCTCAAAAGGTTGTTACAAGATCTGCCCGTGCAGCAGTAAGTAAGATTGGTGCAGATGCATTAGTTTCTAAAGCACTGAGTGTACGAAGAGCAAAAGCAGGGTCATTGCTAAAAACTATCCGGGAAGTTAATGCATTGAAATTAGAAGAAAATGATATTTTAGTTGGGCATGGGTATCATACTGCTGGCTCTGAACCTTACTTTTTTATTAATTCATACACATACACAAAACGACTTGGGGCCATTCCAGTAGACCTCAATGGTAGGTGTGTAGTGGCAGAGGAGATAGGGGACAGAGATAAGGATACCATGCGCCCCTTGAAATGGAAATGTACAAATGAGTGTCGCAAGCTCACTAGTGAAGAAGTAGAATTAGTGGTGAGGACAAAGTCACTGTTCCAAATGTCCATTGAAGACCTTCGAGCTGGGCTTGATGGTCTTGATTCAGGGTGTAGTCATGTTCATACTGATATCACTTTGAAACTACATTCTGGGTTTATTGAACAGCTTGGGCATCCTATTTATTGTGAGCTTCCAGAATGCTCTAGTCCATTGCGAGTTATTAAGGCAGCTACACCTCACTTTTCTGTGTTTAGGACTTTCACTAGGCTACGTTATAAAGCTCGCAAATGCCACATGACTATTTTAGCTATTGATTCAGCACTTTCTTGTGGAAATATAGATGATGAGGTCTTTCCCATGGCCAATGTACATATACAACAATGGACATCATTGGAGAGGGAGGTCTTTCCCATGTAAACATTGTTACACAAACATTGCACACACACACACACACACACACACACAGCCACTCCCCCTTATCTGTGAGATCATGAATATGTATACTGATCGGTGATGTAACGGGTAGCACAGCCGGCAAACATGTTAAGGTTTTTCATGTATAAAAGCGACTCACCTGCCAAATAGTGCACTTTGCTTGCTGAGATAGAAAAAGGTAAAAACTAAATCCTTGCACTTTGTTTCTATACTCTCTGTCATGTTGATTCAGATGGAATATGCAAGATTTTTTGAAGAGGACTCGGAGGACGAAGTACATCCTCCAACTCCTCTTCCATTCACACAGCCACCGCCCCTGCCACCGCTGCTAGAAGCAGTGCTGCCCCCCTACCATCCGCCGCCAGCAGTAGCAGCAGCACTGTCCCCACCGCCAGCAGCAGCAGAGCTGCCGCCACCAGCAGTAGCAGCAGGGCTGCCCCCACCACCAGCAGCAGGGCTGCCCCCACCGCCAGCAGCAGCAGAGTTGCCGCCACCAGCAGTAGCAGCAGGGCTGCCCCCGACGCCACCAGCACTAGCCCCACCACCGGCACCAATACCAGTGCCCCCACCACCACTTCGCCTGCTGCCCACCACCACCCACATGGCTCCCATGGCCACAACGAGGCCGCCGCACCAATAGAAGGGGGTGGAAACGAGGAGGTCGAGGACAAGGCCGAACAATCAATAACATAAATAACTCGTATACTTATCATTTCTATTATTAAAATTTAAATTTTTAACCTCCCTCCTTTCGTAAATTAAAATCAATTTGTCACCACTTATAAAGACGCCAGAGGAAAAAACTTATGAAACAAGTAAATAAAAACATTCTCTACCGAGAAAGTTTTTGGTATATAGGATTGACCAATGGTGGTGTAAAAAGCACGGAAACAAGAGTGACAGAAATTTGACTGGAAAATTGAAATAGGCCTATATTTAGCACACTAACGTTATAACAGTACATGCCTGAATAATGGGCTAAATATAGGCCTATTTCAATTTTCCAGTCAAATTTCTGTCACTCTTGTTTCCGTGCTTTTTACACCACCTTGGTCAATCCTATATACCAACAACTTTCTCGTTAGAGAATGTTTTTATTTACTTGTTTCCTTTCTGACCCTACCTCATCCTCCCAACACTGAATGTTATCCTGAGCTATTCCAACCTCCTCTGAATAGTGGATACTGACACGCAGAAGACAGTACTTTGCATACACCTGCTTTGCATCTTCCCTGACTGCCATGGCATTGGTCACTATTCCCTTACCTTCTATCTCCCAGGTGATATCTCAGCACCCCGATGACACTGTTTACAGTGGGCAGTTTGGTGTAAGGCTGGAAGTCCTTGCAAGATGTATAATCCTTTTCAGCATCAAATGCCTTGTCTTGAGATTGTATTGCAACAGCTACTTCCAGCAGTGGCTACTCCCAGCAGCAGTGGCATAGCCAGCGTAGTATTAATTGTACGGCACGCATGGGAGGGGGGGGGGGGGGATGTGTTAGTGTTTTAGCAAGTGGATTTGCAACATTTCTGTTCAACAAACAATTACCACGTGGGATCATTCCTCGGTATAGGGGAAACCGTCTACACATTCTCTTTCATACATGTGGGATTTATGTACAATATCATTCAGTTCTAGCCAATTTTTTAGAGACTGGGACTTTGTGTGGTGGATTGCGTGCAAGCCTTTTGTTACAGAAACTGCCTTAGTTGAAATGCAAGTGACGGGACTAATTGATAAGATACTGACAGGACCATGGATGAAAACTTTCTACACATCATCAGTAAACCAAATTGATCACATTGAAGGTATCTATATTGTCCAAAATGTGATCAAGGAGCAAACTGACTTTCCACTAGGTGTGCTGACCCGTTGTTCTGATTTTTTTGGCAAATATATTATTGAGCAAACTGGAGCACAAGACAAAACACTGGAGAAATTGAGAGAGCCACCAAAGAATGAACCTATATTTAGGACAATGATGACAGCAGTCTGCAGGCAGCCATTGATGTCCTAGAGAGCCAATATATGAGTGTGACATTACAGAGAAATTAAAAGCTGAGACAAGATCTGCAAGATCACACAATATTGATGCTGAGGAGGTCATGGGGATGTTCAGTGCAGTGAAGAAAAAATCCCCAAATGCGACACTGTGTTTTATATCATGCTAAATGAGAGCATTGAAAAAACCGGACTGTAGACTACATTGATAGTTTTGATGTGGAAACAAGAGACGAAATGTTGAAGAAAGCTGTATTGATAGGACGGCGGCAAAAAATTAAACGAAAAATGAATCAAAAAGAATTAATGAGGGAGCTATCTAGGAGGATGGCAGACAAGCATCAGAAAAGAGAGCAATCAGAATGAAGAAAGCTGGAAAAGAGATTAAAGAGTATTGATGTTAAATGAATCATGGACGATTTTCCTTATCTTGATGAAGACAAAGTACAAAAACTATCAGACCTCTTGACTGGTAAATCAATTGGCCACAATATTTGCCATGTTTGGTTGGATGGGGGAGTTTTTCAATTGTTTAATGGAAGAATTGAAAAGATGAAGGGAAGTAAGTATGTTGTTGCATAATGGAAGGAGAATGAAATATGATGATGCAACAAATGTGCCGTATTCTGATATATCCATTGCTCGTGTGTTCGGTGTTAAGTTCTGTGAGATTCGTTCTGCTTTACCATTAGCTATTAAGTTTGTTCTGGTTCGCCGCTGCATTTAGGAGTAGTACTGAGGTGTTTTTGTCCAGTTTGTCAACTGAAGTGTGAGATTCAACTTGCTTTCCCGGAGTTCGTTGCATGGGATTTGGCGATTATCGTACTGGTAGGCTTTGAAAGGCCTATTATCTACAGCTGTGATTCTGACCTGTGTTTTGTTCCCGAGACGCATTTCTTTAATTTGCTGCCAATGAAGAGGCGACAAATTTTTGCAAGCTGCAAATAAATGTGACGATGCGTTTACTACAAGGGGATTTGATAACATTAAGAAAGCACATGAGAAATGTTTAACGCATGATACCTCAGCATCCCATACTGAAGCTATTATGATATGGAGTACTGTTAGCAGACCAACAGTAGCCCAGCAACTGAGTAATGAATCGGCCAAGATTTTGGCAGATCGAAGATTGGGTTTGCTAAACCAGCTGTCAGCAATGAAATTCCTTCTGCGTCAGGGCATTGCATTAAGAGGACATTTTGAAAACGAAGGCAATTTACCTCAGTTGCTCTCAGCGTGGACTGTGAATAGCGCTATACTGAAACATTGGGTTAAGGAGGGAAAGTACATTTCTCATGACATAGTAAACGAATTAGTGACAATAAGGGTCACAATGTTTTAAGAAAGCTTCTTGTAGAATGAAGAATCAAAGTCCAGAATGATATTCTTTGATTGGGGATGAAGCGACCGATATTAACTACAGTGAACAATTGAATGTATTCATAAGGTATGTAGACAATGACTATAATGTTCATGAGGACCCTATAGGTCTCTTTGTCCTACCTAACACTGGTGCTGAGACCATTACATCTGTAGTGAAAGATATACTCGTGCGCTGTACTCTACCAATTGATTTGTGTAGAGGACAAGCATACGATGGAGCAGCTGTAATGCAGGGAAGACTAAGTGGTGTTGCTGCTAGAATTCGAAAAGACGTTCCTCAAGCCCTTCCAGTACACTGCCTAGCTCATTCGTTGAATCTTTGCCTGCAAGATTCTGGTAGAAAGATTACTTTACTCAGAGATGCATTGGATATCGTTCGCGAAATCGTCCAATTGATTAAAAAATCACCTAAGCGTAAACATCTCTTCTCTGAGAAGCTTACCAATCATGAAAGTGTACACAAAGGTTTAAAGCCGTTGTGTCCAACAAGGTGGACTGTAAGGGCTGAGGCTTTGGATGCTGTACTCAAGCAATATTACAAGGTTATAATTGAAACGATGGAAGAAGTACATTCAACCACTCATGATGAATATGGGCTAAAAGCTGGTGGAATTGTAACGGCACTTGAGAAATTTGATACATTGTTTGGTCTTCAGCTAGGGCATCTACTCTTCGGGTGTGCTGAGAATACTTCGAAAGTGTTGCAGGCCAAAGACCTTTTAATACAAGAGGCTATGTCAGCAGTGAATGTTACACGAGCATTCTACCAACGCCAAAGGCAAGATGATGCCTTCAATGTGTTCTACGATTCTGTGCTAAAAGGAGCTAAGGAGTTGGAAATTGGTGAACCTGTATTACCAAGGTACCGTAAAGCCCCACAGAGGTATGACGATGGAGCACCACATGTTCAGTTCAGCAATCCTCGTTCATTCTATCGCCAGAAGTACTTTGAAGCATGTGACCTTTTAATCCAGGAACTGCATGATCATTTTGGGCAAGAGAAGTAATGAAACCAATTGTTACCTTAGAATCATTATTAGAGAAATGCATACAGGAGCTTTCCGATTTCAATGATTCTGTGTATAGACAGGAGTTCACTGTAGAAAAGCTTGAAAAGCAACTAGGAATTCTGGTGGATGTCATTCATGTGGAGCTGCCAGAAGTTAAAAAAGTTACTAGTGTAAGGTCAATTTGTGATGCCTTGGCCAAGCATGCAAACAGAAATTTGCTTTCTGAGGTACATAAGTCACTTCGATTGTATCTAACCATTCCCATCACATCATGCACATCTGAGAGAAGTTTCTCTGCTCTTAGGCGTCTGTTTACATATCTGAGATCGACTATGACTGAGAAAAGGCTGAACTACTATTTCCTGCTGCATGTTCACAAAGAGTTTGACTGACTCCATTAACGTCACTGATGTTGCTGTAGAATTCACCAATGCAAATGATGAACGCACCAGATACTTTGGTAGTTTTACTAGTGCTTTGTAATTTCAGTAGCAATGAAATAATAATCATTTTGTTCCCAAAACAGTAACAATGAATATAATTATCATTTTGTTCCGTTTAGCCCCCCCCCCCCCCCCCCCCCCCCCCCCCCCCCCCCCCCCCCCCCCTCCCCCAAATATAATACGCTTCCGCCGCCCCTGATTAACCACCACCACCTAAGTGGACGGGAATCCAATTCAACAATAAATACAATTACTACCTCTCCCTAAAAAGCGGAGTACATCTCTTTTCTACAAACACCCACATATACAAATCTCTTCTCTACCCACAGATCAAACGTTTTCTCTAACACACAGAGATAGCACAGGCAAATGCTATGAGACCGCCGTACAATGACAATGAGAATTGGAATACTTGTGTCGCTACAGGTAGCAAACCTATGCACGACAATACGGTCCATGGGATTACTTCACTCACAGATTTTGATTTTCCATTATAGCTGAAAGAGACGAGTGACGAGTGTTTCAAATTCTCACGTGATCGCTCAACAGACGAATTTCACGTGATCTCACTCACGTTTGAGCGATCACTTGATGATGAAGTCATAAACAAACAGCTAGTCTCGTACCAATGACGTAAGCGTTAACCTGTTAGCGATAATGCTTACGTCATGGTGGATCTGGGTACGAGACTATGGGTTCCTCGCGTGGTTCAAACGTCCAGGGGCGGATTTAGGGGGGGGGGGGGGGGGGGGGGTCCAGGGGGTCCGGACCCCCCTTTCCTATATGAAGAATGACGTATGCATACTGTAATCTATGCAGCGTTCTGCATGTTACCGTCCTTGGGTTTGCAAGATTGCACATCGCTCTAGCCAAGCGGGGTCTATATCGATCTAATTAAATCCTCCTACATGTTTATTAACGAAATATTTAATCGCGCGATCTATCGAATGGTGCGTGTGAGCAGGAATTGAGGTAAGCGATCAAAAGACGTGAATGGGATGGATCTCAGATTCTTTTTCTCAGAAAACAGATAGCTATAGAGCTAAATAAACTAAAAAATACTAATACTATAGTAAAACATACACGAGTCGTTTATAGACCGACATGTAGCTGCATGGTGCTTGGCCACGTGCACGCTTCGGTCACAAATTCACAAAAGCTTTGTGTCACGAATTTAATTACTGAGCAGTAGGAACTATAGCATTGTGAAGAATGAACAGTTTTCTCGTCGCTATCCATGCAGGCTCTAGTAATCCGGATATCGCGTGATGTATATGTATTGGATATCACTGTCAATTTCATGCTAAATAAACGCAAAAGCAAAAAAGCGGCTGGGGCTTCGCCCCAGACCCCACTGGGGAGCTATCAGCGCTTCCTCAGACCCCCTTGCTGTCACGGGAGGTGGCACGCCCCCTCCCGTACACTCCCCCCAGTTGTGAATGTATTTATCAGACCCCCCTTTCCCAAAATCCTGGATCCGCCCCTGACGTCTGACTCTCTACACTTTTCGAAGCGACCCTTGCCAGTACTGCTGTCGAGGTCAACAAGGACCGACTTCTCTGGTATTCGCTTGGGCTTCGTCCTGAACAGGGGCGGAGTCTTGGACCCTTTCTTGCTCACTTCAGCCGACTGCTCTTTTTCGCGCCAATACTTGAAGCCTCACCTTCAGCCGAGATACAGAGCTCACCATTTATTTGCACTCTTTATATTAATCATAGATAGTATAGGAGAGGCCTCACAGGGAAAAGTTTCGCATTCCCAAGTTGGATTTTGATCCACAATCCCTGGGTGGAAAGGCTTAAATCAACATTGGGCATTTTGATGTGGTTTGTTGTATCTACACATTGGGATCTTGGATCAAAATCCAATGTTAACTTTTCTCTGTGAGGGATTGGAAACGGCGCACGTGAGCCATACATTTGTACGGAGACTCGAGCGTGCACTCCGTAGTCTCGTACCCAGACCCATCATGACGTAAGCGTTTATCGCTTACAGTATTTAAAACACTACGACAGTGGGTCTGGGAAGATTTTTGTTCCAGCGTCTTGATTTTTCAGGACGCTGTTTACTTCTAAATATAGCCTCACGTAATGCTCGCGACGTAACTTTAATCTCATTACGAATCAATTACCGGATGTCAATCGGGATGAACCACTGCAAAGTATGTTCGAGTCCTGCCTTAGAGCGAAGAAAAAGAATGCTGCTTGGAACTTCGTTGACTGTTGATGCACCGACACGTTGGTGGTACTGCCATTTGCATATGATGAGCTATTAATCAAAGTTCTAAGTTGGTACAGAGTTCCTACATCAAGAGAACAGAGTTCCTACATCAAGAGAACAAGAGAACAGAGTTCCTACATCAAGAGAACAGAGTTCCTACATCAAGAGAACAGAGTTCCTACATCAAGAGAACAGAGTTCCTACATCAAGAGAACAGAGTTCCTACATCAAGAGAGGAGCTTGTCTTGTACAGATGTCAACAAAAGTGTGAATAATCAACTCAATCTTGCCAATAAATGGAATGCAGGAGCCTGATTGTCACCTGACAGTCTGACCTTCATCGTTGTGTGCCAATCCTCCAAAACAGGAATGAATGCATCCTTCCATTATCTGCACTTGTCTAAGCATTGATAGTTTAAGGTCGCAATGGTGTGTAACATGCCAAAACTAGGCTGTGTGAACTGCAACTTCGCAATCGCTTGTTTGGATGGAGACAAGGTGTATGTTTTCTCATAGCTGGATTGTGTAACAACCTTAGGAGAGCATAAAGTAAGATAACTTTCCGATGATGAATACTTCGACACGGTCCGATAACATTCTAGACAATGTATCCCTTAGAAAACTCCTGCACGCTCTTTCATCATCCCACATAACTATCCTTTAGCCAGAGTCACCAACGTGTCAGTGCATGCAACAGTCAACGAAGTTCCAAGCAGCATTCTTTTTCTTCGCTCTAAGGCAGGACTCGAACACACTTTGCAGTGGTTCATCCCGATTGACATCCGGTAATTGATTCGTAATGACATTAAAGTTACGTCGCGAGCATTACGTAAGGCTATATTTAGAAGTAAACAGCGTCCTGAAAAATCAGGAACAAAAATCTAGTTTCCGAGACCCACGTCCAACCGTCGTGCGATAAACGCTTACGTCATGGTGGGTCTGGGTACGAGACTAGTTGCTAATTGGTTGTTTAATTCGATTGTAAGAGCCTCCGAGTTTTTTAAACTGAGACATACCTTGAAACTAAGAGCAGTACCTGGTAGATCTTGGTAAGTGGATTCCAAAAAGCTAACTTTCACGTTAATAGAGTGAATCATACCGCAGTTTTTTTTTCGATTGGCGGACTACACACGCAAGTTGTCTTACCGGTGCAACTCGTTAAAAGAAGAAGGTAATTACTATACAGTAGTACAGTGTGATAGAGCTAACATAAATACGTGCCACAGGGTTGTTTTGGATATGGAAAAAATGACAAAAATCTTATTTTGACCTCCTCTTATACTTACAGGACAGATCTCGTCTGAATTGACTAATTAATCTTTTGGCACGATGTACAACGCAAGTCAACATAAGTTCAAGTTGACTTGTCACTTGTCACACAAAGCATAAGAAGATTCGCTACCACATGATCATGACGGTCTTTTGTTAAACTGTAAAGGCGAAAAACCCTGAAACTGGAGCATTGCATGGCGACTACTGTACCATAGATAGTATAGGAGAATGGCCTGAGCACCGGAGTGCACGCGCGTTGATTGGTGTTGAATGCCTCCGTAATGCTCATACGCCCCCGCGCATGCGTCACATCTAAGTTAAAATAATGATTCTAAAGAGATAATTTTTGTTCGTGAAATTGCGGACTTGTTTCTGACGTTTGCGCACCGTGCTACTGGAGCGAATATCCGCTAGCTTGAGGTTCACAGTAGGGGGGCTCAGACCTACTTTCAAGAACGAAAGGCCCCCCACACACGCACCCGGTGGCGTTGGGAGTGAACAATGCACACAATAAGGGACGGTTACGCACCGTCACATGCCGAAGGCTTGTAACTGCGCAGGGACGAGTCACCCGCAGGATAGCTTGAGACTATACGTGTCATCTTTTGGAGTAAACAACGTGTGTGTGTGGTGTGTCTGTGCGTGTGTGTGTGGTGTGTGTGTGCGTGTGTGTGTGTGTGTAGTGTGTGTAATGTGTGTGCATGTGTGTGGGAATACTACACAATGCAAGGACAAAAGCATGAAACTAACAGTGCCCGTGGACTCGTTGCACACTGCAGTGGAGAGTGAGCCGCTCCTCTGTGCCCCGGGTGGGCAGGGTCCCGCCGTGGCCTGCTCACACGTCACCGAACGTCCACACCCAGATTGTGTTAGGAGACACACACACACACACACACACACACACACACACACACACACACACACACACACACACACACACACACACACACACACACACACACACACACACACACACACACACACACACACACGTGGATGGAGGGTTAAGCTTCTAGCACATACAGTGTACATGTACATTGCACGATATACCTCTCTTTGGTGTATGCCTTGCAAGGCTTCTGCAACTCCTCTCTTGTGTGCTGTTGAAAGTACACGTGTATCAATAGTCACAACCACACATACACAAGACACACCACCACACCATCATTGTGTCGCATGCACAAACAGAAACTACTGCACGCACAAAAAGCAAACAGAAACTAATTGCAAACAAACATGAACACCATTACACACACATAACAACTCACATTACACACACACACCAACACACATAACAACACACGTAACAACACATGTAACAACACACATACAACACACACACCAACACACATAACAACACCTGTACCTGCAACATTGCTCCCATCGGACTTATTGACAGTGGGCAATGAGAGAGGCAATGGAGCACCACGAGGCTCATGAGACGGCTGGTGGCTCTCTCGAGGGGGCCTTTCCTGACGACGAGGCGACACAACCAAGTCATAGCCATCCTGATTTCCACCACCACCTGTACCAGGGTCTCCGCCCACCTCTACCCTAATTAACACCCTCCTCCCTCCGGATGCTACAAGCCTGCTCCCGTCGCCCAGTCCCCCTCCCCGCCTCTCAGCCGCAGGACTGCCCCGCTGGTTCGGTTCCAATTGCAGCTCCTTCAACCCTTTAGTCACGCCGGTCACATCACTGCTGCTGCTGCTGCTGTTCTTTGGCAGGATCCTGGCGGGCTGGATGAAGCTCTCCCAGCTGGTGGTGCTGTCGTTGTGCAGACCACCGTTACTGCCACCACCACCATACGAGCTGCGGATGTCCGCGATGACACGCTTGTCTTTGGCAGAGAGATGGAGGCTTGCAGACTGGGCACCATGCAGTGACACCCGGGTCACTGCTGGATAAGGGTACGAGGCTCCTTGGGAGCCCTCTGCTAGGGGGAGGGGCTACGGGTGCCTCTTGAGGCAGAGTGGGAGGGCTATCGTAATGGCAGCGAGAGTTGTTCAGATGGTGAGCACTTTGGTCCACCTCCTGGCCAGTACTTGGGTCGCTAACAAGGTGCTCTGTGTCTGTCTGCAGCAACAGTTTAGGAGGAGGAGGGTGTCGGAGAGGTGGGCTTTGTTTGGAATCAGAGTGAGCTGGCCGCGGAGCTTGCGGGTAAAGGTGGCGAAACATCTGGGAGAGGTTGGAGAGGTTTCTGCTACTGCCAGCAGCTGCATCTGTGCGTGTGTGTGTCGGTGATCATGGCCAAAATACATGTGTGTGTGTGCATGTGTGTGTGTGCGTGTGTATTTAAGATAACATGTTCAGCTGAGCGACCAAACTGAGCCTCACCGTTGGTCACAAGCTCTGACAGGTAAGTGGCCACGTACTGGGAAGCAAAGGCTGTCTTGCAGGAGGCATTGGTAAGGAGCTGGGCTGTGCTCATCTCGCTCCCCCGCCTCCTCCCCTCCTCCACACCTCCCCTCTGCCTCCCTTCGAGGGTCACAAGGGAACTGGAACGACTCCCTCCTCCCCCTCCTCCCCTCTTCTGTTCCACCAGCGTGACGGGTAAAATGTTGATGGGGTGGGAGTAGGTATATGAGGAGGGTGGGAGGGAGAGGGGTGGGAGGGTGCACAGAGGGGGCAGGATGGGGAGGGCGGGGAGGCGGGCCAGAAAGGAGGTGGAGTTGTGAAGCAGGCGACTCGATTCATACAGTGTCTCCCCTCTGCCTTCGCTGTCACATGACGTCACACTCCCCATGGGGAGGGTCTGCTTGGCGTAGTCTTGGGTAACTGTCTCTATGTACTGTTCCTGGAGGGGGAGGAGTTGAGGTTGCAAGACTGGGGACTAGAGTCAACGATAATTACTTGTATCTTAACATTACGGTGGAAATGAATCGAGTTTAAAGGCAGTAGGGACTGGGGACAAGGAGATAGCCAGCTGTTACTTTAATGCTTTTTTTTGTTTTTTTCCTCCTCAGGGGAGTTAAGGCATGGGTAACTGTTCATTTAAACATTTGCTCATTGCTCACGAGCCTTACAACATACATGCTCAAGTATGGTATCAAATTAAAGTATTCGACACGAATTTTATAATCACCATGGTTACATAATCACATCACGTGAGCATGTAACAGGCTTAACGATAGAATATTTAGTTCAGCCAATAATACGGCAGTGAAGCCGGGGCGTTTTAGTTGCTCATGTTTTAGATATACACTCTAGCTAATGAGTACTTTTCATTCGTCAGTAGGATTTCCCAAATCCCAACTCTTTGACGGAGATAAATGAAAAAAAATCCCGCCAGGATTAAAAACAGTTCAATCACAAAATTTTCATGGTCGATCCAAATAATATTTGGCTTACACCTGGCACAATCTTAAAAGAGTACTACGCTATACAAATATAGGTGTGTTCAAAATAATTTTAGCCTTACTTCTTCCTTGCCGTAAGGAAGGAATAGAGAATTAACACAGCTATTGTCGCGCGCCGCCCGTATCCTGGCAACTACGAACGGAGCGCATGCGCACGGTTAACGCGGGTACGATAAGCTGGATTTTCACTCAACACTCGATCAATATACAGGTAAGCGTTTTATGTTCACGCATCGTAAAGAACTGCACCCCATTTTGCATCCCTACGTTATTTCTCTATGTACTGTATGAAATGCAACCGTAGATTATTTAATTATTACTCTTATAGACAACAAGCAGCCTCGCGCTGATATCAGATAATAATGATCACAAGACCTCAGAAAACAAAACAAAACAAACAATAACAAGATTCAACGTCTTGAGAGGGGTGGGGTGGGTGGAAGGAAATACACCATACATACTGCAAGTCAGAACATTTAAAATGCATGCATGTGCCTCTGCCTTTATCCCAAATAATAACATCACAAGATTTGATGTCTTGCAATCTGTCTGTGGAGAGGGAGAAAAAAATTCAAATTAAGACAGCACTCACATGTTGTCATACGCACACATGGACGCCCCCACCCCCTAAGTGCAAAGGAATGCTTGTGGTCACGTGCAATTGCATGTGCTCACACACATGAAATGTACACACTCAATTTGTTTAATATACAACATCAATCGTTTGCATAAACAGAAACATACAGTATGGCAAAAAACTGTTCCATCGATATTGTACATACTGACATGTAGCGATGTGGGGATACACATGTATAGACACACACCCTCACACCCGGCACAATAATGCCAAGTATTCATAGACACATGCCCCCCCCCCCCCCCACGCACATAATAATGCCAAGTAGTCTAGTCCTTACACAATTACAACTTGCTCACATAGGTTCATGAGTTCAATCTTTGTTTTTCAGCTTCAGTTCCCCATCTCTTCAGTTCCGTGTCTAGTCCTCTTCAGTTCCACATGTCCAGTCCTCTTCGTTCCACGTGTCCAGTCCTCTTCAGTTCCATGTGTCCAGTCCTCTTTAGCAGTTCCACGTGTCCAGTCCTCTTTAGCAGTTCCACGTGTCCAGTCCTCTTCAGTTTCACCTGTCCAGTCCTCTTCAGTTCCTCGTGTCCTGTTCTCTTTAGCAGTTCCACGTGTCCAGTCCTCTTCAGTTTCACCTGTCCAGTCCTCTTCAGTTCCACATGTCCAGTCCTCTTCGTTCCACGTGTCCAGTCCTCTTCAGTTCCATGTGTCCAGTCCTCTTTAGCAGTTCCACGTGTCCAGTCCTCTTTAGCAGTTCCACGTGTCCAGTCCTCTTCAGTTTCACCTGTCCAGTCCTCTTCAGTTCCTCGTGTCCAGTCCTCTTTAGCAGTTCCACGTGTCCAGTCCTCTTCAGTTTCACCTGTCCAGTCCTCTTCAGTTCCATGTGTCCAGTCCTGATTAGCAGTTCCACATGTCCAGTCCTCTTCAGTTCCACATGTCCAGTCCTCTTCAGTTCCACGTGTCCAGTCCTCTTTAGCAGTTCCACGTGTCCAGTCCTCTTCAGTTCCACGTGTCCAGTCCTCTTTATCAGTTCCAGTGTCCAGTCTATGTCAGTTCCATGTGTCAAGTCCTCTTTATCAATTCCAGTGTCCAGTCCTTGTCAGTTCCATGTGTCAAGTCCTCTTTATCAGTTTGACATATCCAGTCCTCTTCAGTTCCATGTGTCCAGTCCTCTTTAGCAGTTCCACGTGTCCAGTCCTCTTCAGTTTCACCTGTCCAGTCCTCTTCAGTTCCACGTGTCCTGTCCTCTTTATCAGTTCCAGGTGTCCAGTCTATGTCAGTTCAACATGTCCAGTCCTCTTCAGTTCCAAATATGCAGTCCTCTTCAACTTCACAACCATCTAACACAGAAATGGACAGCAGTATTACAACAGAACACTTCAAAACCATAACTGCTGAACAAATATGTCGTTTTCTAGGTGCTACATGTAGGAACGAAATAGTACAGCTTGATGGCCTACAGCACAAAATCAAGATGATGAAAAGGGCAAAAAGATCTTACAAGAACATTGATGGGAAGACAGCATGACAGGACACGGCAATTTTTAATGACAAAGATCTGTGATGAATGCCAGAGAATTGAAAGACTACCCACTGTTAGCTCAGTTGACGAAGACAGAATGAATGCAGGCAAAAAATTGTACTCCGAACTGGCACCTCAGATATCAGCAACCTAATCGGAAGGGAGCCAGTGTCCATATCGCTATACTTTTTGTATGAAATTATGCTGTTGTAAACACTTCCATCATCATTGTCAGCTACGTACACGAATAATTTTGTCTACGAGTACAAGAATAAGCGTCTGTATAGTAACAAAGGTATAACGTTACGAGTTTCAGCAGTGCTTTAAATAGAACGCGTTTCGAAAAAACAAGCGCTGATAGGTTTCGTGATAAACAATAGGGCAGAGGGCAGCCGGGCTAAGTTTGTTTTAAACTAGTTCTCAATAACCGTTCCGAATTAAACAGCGAAAGGCAAACATTGCAGACAATATCAAAACACCCGGGATAAAACGCACAAGGATCGATGTTAGAATGACAGGTCTAGACGGTGGTTTTGCTAATGTGAATAACTTACAACATGCCGTGGTAAACACGTTCGAACAGGGACGTTCGAACAGGGATGATAGTGATACGACACAATTCAGCCGCTCACAATTATCTCACGTGCGCTCACGTAAAAAATGAATATCATTAATGTCATATTTACTCTGGCCTTAACTGCCCTGAGGGATCCCCTTTCCTCTGACCTGCATTGGGTACAGTTTCGGAATGCATCTGAACAAACAGCCTGTGTCTCTGTTCCTGTAGGGAGCCAGCAGTGATGTGCCCCTCCCCCTTCCCCACCCTCTCTTCCACCTCAAGATCAGCACTCTGGGATGTCAGCTCCAAAGTAGGCTACAGGGAGGATAAGAGGGGTGCTCGTCAGACCACAACACACATGCACATTACCTTCTCTCCAAGAATAGGTGGAGCCACATCTGGCATGGGATCCTGCACGTCAAGACAAGGAATACTTAGCTTGACATCACGTACAGAGGGTCTGGGAATGAAGTCGTGAGAAATGGTTCTTGGAATGTCGTTGGAATGTACATTGTTACATAATAGTTGTGTCGTCACAATTTCCGACCTACGTCACTGATTCAAAATCAATTATGGACTACTGCTACTTCGGTCGCAAATGATAGATCTACTAAATCACGCGTCTTGTAGGAAAGGGATAGCGGTACTGGTATGTCAGCTAGCTGTAGGCATTTGTGCAGAGGAAGCAGTAGGGGAATTCAGTTGTGGCTACGTATGCAAGAAGTGCTTCGATGCAGCCAGGCTAAGAAAAAAGCGTTCGTTGCGCTAGAGAAGGACCTGCTTGGCAGGCTATCTGCAAAGACGATGCAATCAGGTGAAGGCAGAGGAGTCAAGCGTCCCCGCGTATCGGTTATGACGAAAAGCCAAGTGTATGTGCACATGCATAGACTGCACATAGACGCCAGACTGATTGATGAGTGAGATAGATAAGGCTGTGTGTGTGTGTGTGTGTGTGATAACTAAGCAGCAGCTGAGCTGAATAGAACAGCTGCTGGGTCACCTTATGTGGTAATAATAAGACCATATGTGGTGAAAATCAAATCAACATCAAAGTTGCAATTAAGGGACTTACTTGGTTCTTCATTAGAGCCTTCAAAGGAGACACGATCAGGGCAATGCTATTTACGTGACTATACATATCGTCAAAAGCAAAGATGGCATAGCACAAGGATTTTCCGCTCCCCGTCGGTAGGGTTACAAACACATCCTTTCCTTCTAGGATTGATTTTATAGCCTTATACTCGTTTGGCCGAAGAGCGGAGTAGCCAAGCCTCATTTCAATCACGCCGGACTTTGGGTGTGGTTTCACAATTGGCATGCTAGAAATGCAATTAGCTGATGGCCAAAGCATTGGAATGTCTACGTCACAGATCGCTGCAATTTGATTGGTGCAACAACATTCCGTCGCACTGGAACCATTTCTCACGACTTTATTCCCAGACCCTCTGTACGTGATGTCATACTGTAAGCGATGATCATCGTTACGTACATATGGGTCTGGGTACGAGACTAACTCTTCCTCCCTGTTTTACCACATGGACATTGATCATATTGACGTTTGTTATGGAAGGTAATCAGTATACAACTGACCAATAGCATTTATATTATTTTACTCCCAACGCCATATGCTCCGCCATGCATATTCTCATTCTTTCAATATATATATTGGTGCAGCGTCCGTTGTGCACACCACCTGCACTAGTTCACATTCGGTACACAAAGTACACTGTACAACACATACTGCCAGCACGTGAACAGGGGCCAATCTATTAATTTTGCCTATATTTAGAGGAAGTGGGCCCACACCTCCTCCTGGAAAAAACCCTTTATAAAAGGGAAAAACCGAGTTCAGAGCTGCTCAATAATTCATTTATATGCCTTCGTGGAAGAGTTAGCCGTTAATTTCTTCAGTTGCACACCGTCGTACACCTGATTTCTCATGGGGGAAAAAAGTGGGGTTAGCTCTGCCAGTGGCTGTGCACAATACGCCTATTAGAGTGATTCTAACTCGCATTCCTCAACCTTATATCCAAGCCCAGATGCGCACGCACACCAGCTGAAGACTCATTGCACAGAACATGTGCTCCCCATCACCTGATATCTACAGCTGCACATTCACATACACCCCTTACCATGCATCTTTATCGATCTACATGCTTACATGTACGCTGCGTGCACAACACATGTACGCCTCCATATTCTGCTGGGAGCATATTTTCTGTCTAATTCGTTCCTCAAACGACAGAAAAACGTATCTTACTTGGTTAGCAAAAATAAGACGATCCTTAGACATCCTTAAATAAGGATTTTTCCCTGGAGATTAAACATTATAAGAAATAGAGATGAAACGTTTTTATTTAACTCATTACATTTCTAGTAAGTACAATGGATCACAATGTGGATATCAAGCACCCATTAAAATGTAGTCCCAAATGTTTTTACTTTTTATAAAGTATATCAATGATTTTTTTAATGTCATCTTGTGTTTCCTTGTGGAGTGATTTAATGTCATCTTGTGTTTCCTTGTGGAGTGAAGTGACAGTTCCCTGGAGTGAAGTGACAGTTAGTTCCCTGGAGTGAAGTGACAGTTCCCTGGAGTGAAGTGACAGTTCCCTGGAGTGAAGTGACAGTTCCCTGGAGTGAAGTGACAGTTCCCTGGAGTGAAGTGACAGTATTGCTTAAGGCAGAAACTGTAGCACGTATGTCAGCAAGATCTTTCCGGAACGAACCAAGTTCGCCCCAAATAACTGATTTCTCCAATGGAATTAGACGACGCACCTCCAACTCATGAATATCTTTATCCAGGTAATTTTCTGGGTGCTTTACCCGACCATGGATTGACTTCCAGCCGTCAATATCCGATAAAGTATTGACTGCTACGCGAGACAGATGCATGTAGAAATGACCATGACAGTCTAGAGCATATTCGCTTTCATCTTTGGCACTAGCTGTCTCCCACTTGCCAAAGTTGACTGCTATGCCCTCCAGTGCAAAAGCGTTGATCTTCTTGCTTAGAGTGGTATAGACGGTTTCGATAGTGTTCCATGTGTTGACATCTGTCATAAGTACATAGTTGGGAACATGTTTCTTAGGACTAAGCATAATCTGCCGAGCAGGGTCCCTCTTCACACTCACATTGAACTCCGGAAAGCTAAAGTCTGATGATGTAGTAAAAGGACAGTTAAGTAGTACTTAACACAATGAATTCGAAATACTTACCTGGTGCAGTAATCGCAAACTCGTATATTATTCCGAAAGTACATTTAGGTTTGGAGCCATCAGCTCTTTCAATCGGTTGGCCACACAAACCCATCGCGACATGATGACCATTCTTGCACCAAGACCCAAATTTGCAGTCTACTATAAAGCAATATCTACGGGATTCAACCAACTCATGCTCACAATAATCCACTGGTGGAAGGTTATCTAGTTTGTTTTGTGCCGCTTTGACGTATTCACGGGCCTTGATGGCAAGATCTTTCTCGTTAACAAGTAACTTCCAGTAATCAAACCATGCAACTGAATCCAATTTGACCCGCAATTTCCACTTGCTTGACTCATCAATCGATGGCAGCACCTCCAAACGATACTTCAACTGTAGTGACGTGGTGAGACTGCCCACTTTTGCAAGCAATTGTGCACAAGCCCGTGCACACACTTCAGGATCGTTCAGAGACACCAGCTCAGGATGTACAATTTCAGGTGCCACTGCACTAATATTGCTAAATGAAGAAAGTTAAAACATACGCAACAATAATCATTCATTTTCAGATGGGTACTAAAACAATATTACAACTAGTACATGATTGCTGGAAGATTCTACATGACCTTTCCATTGTGCATGACCTTGTATGCCCAGGGAAGTCCAACCCTGCTACGAGTACAAGATGGATCATCTAATATGTTATACGCGCAAACACATCCAATAATCAATCACAAAACAAGCCATGTTTGCGACAGTATTACTAGAAAACCAACCATCATTTTGGGGAAACGAAAAAAGTCCCTCCTGGAGCATTCACTGCTCTCTCAGGATTCATAACTAACATTACAATAACACTTAGGATTGCTTGAATAAAGGTACATACACGAAGCATATCTTCTTTTGCACTTTCGCACTATACGAGAGTGTAACTCACGATCCAATGACGATAAAACAAAAGTAAAAAAAAAACCCTCCTTGCAAATTCACCTCTCTAAACAGATAAAGCATCATGAACCTTCGGGAGACTACCCGTTTTCGAAAAAAGGTACATAACCCCACGCGAGTTGTGATAACTACGTACCGCTGTAAATCTGTACTCGTCAACGGCTTTAGTAAAGTCAATACACTATAAAACCCTTGCCTTTGGAAAAGACGATGAAAATGTCTAGCACAAACTGTTAGAACTACGTTCTGGACACTTTCCCTGGATTGTCTCAATTGAAAGGTGTGACTCTCGCGATCATGGAGTGCGCGCATAGGCTCTATGGCTCACGTGATGCGCTTCCAATCCCTCTCTAAAGTTCTATGGTTGCAGAAGGCGGGGTGTTTACTTAACTCCAGAGTTACTTGCTATATTGAACCGCACTCAGTAAGTCTCTAAAAAGCGGAATACATCTCTTTTCTACAAACACCCACATATACAAATCTCTTCTCTACCCACAGATCAAACGTTTTCTCTAACACACAGAGATAGCACAGGCAAATGCTATGAGACCGCCGTACAATGACAATGAGAATTGGAATGCTTGTGTCGCTACAGGTAGCAAACCTATGCACGACAATACGGTCCATGGGATTACTTCACTCACAGATTTTGATTTACCATTATAGCTGAAAGAGACGAGAGACGAGTGTTTCTAACTCTCACGTGATTCACGAATGTCACGCGATCGCTCACGTTTGAGCGATCACTTGATGATTAAGTCATAAACAATAAACGATTAGGATATCTTCTTTTTCTTTTATACTTATGTACCCCGGAACCTAGCAAGAGGGTTTGTTATCGTTAGTTATACTCTTCGGCTCAGGTGTTGGGCATTCAAGTAGTTTCCTCCTCGCTCCCAAATCATTACCGCTATCGAGCTTATTCGAAAGAGATGCTCGAGCCCCTGCTAACCCGACGCATGCGCAACCAGGGGGACAGGCCCAGCATCCAGCCAAACCCTTGGTAGGGGCGGGTCGCATTCGATTATTCGGCACTACATTTCCTATAAACGCGCAACATAGACCTCTATCTTTTTAGACGAACGACGCCCAACGATTTCCCACTAAGGTCAGTATGCACCATCATAGAATAGAGACATGAAAATATTCAAAAGTGCCATTCGACACTTGCCATATTGGTTTTTCACAACACAGTAAGCATCTGTATCTTATCTGTGCGGCTCGTCCGACCACATAGGCTCAATGGATCACCACATAGAGCGCTGCAGAGTATGTGGGAACCTGTTGGTAGTTACAGGGAAAAAGAAAAAAAGATCATTTTATCAATGCTCTGAGTTTGCAGCTCTTTTCTGCATTTAGCATTAATGATGTCCCAGGCACCCACCCTTCATCATTTTGCTATTCATACTAGACAGATATCTACAAGCTCAAGATCACCTTCTCACATACAAGAGCTCCACCATTATCTATTGGTGGATGGCACATGAAGAAGAGGGATGCATGGTACACTAGAAATGTATATGCATGCATACCTGAAAGTATATATATCATGTTGTACATGTATTGTAGTGGAGGAGATAGAGCACCTGAACAGCTTTTTAATGGAGCCTCTGGGGTCTATGTAACTCTATTGCAGTTTACTGAAAATACTTGACGAGGTGGTATGCAATTTATCTTGCACCAAATTCATCTAGTTGTTGCAGCTCATAGGTGTAAAGAATGGCTGCCATTAGAGGGATGGACTTGGGCACAGGTGACCATTGAATGAGGAGATAGGCTACCATCACATGGTCAACAAATGCCTGTGATCCTACCCAAGGAAGTGTCCTTCCTGTGTATGAATCACTTGATCATCTGTGGCAATGGCAACAGCAGTGCATTCCATCTATGTCTGATCTCCATATATGGTAATTGGGTATTGTGTCATCCACCCACTGAAATGTTTTGTGGCACTAAATGGGGGTTTTCCAACAAAGGCTACTTTGTCTACAGGTGGACATGATGGGGCCTCATGTTGTGGGTAAAGTCTTTTGTGTGCATAAAAGCTGAAGCAGGCAATGGAAGTCATCTCTGATCAGGGAACAGTTACACAATTACACAGTGGGGTCCTTCTGACTATGGCCCTCCATTCTAGGGCATTGTAGCCATTGTGGAGAAGGTGCATACCTCACCATGGAGTCATGCTTAATGACAAATAGACCACAGGATCAATACAGAATGAACCATTGCTAGCAGCCGTGTGTAAAAGGCATCTTGTGGTGGCATGGTTCTAGTGATTTAATTAATGGTGATGACTTTCATGATCATTACTGATGCCCGAATATGGCACAAAAACGATATGATCCATTCATGGGAAATGTATCACTTACAAAGTATGTACAGGATGTTTATGAGCAAGACAGCATGTGCAAATGAATGGAGACCACATAGGTGTTGTGCACAAGTAATACTGCGGGGGTGGGGAGGGGGAGGAGGAGGGGGAGGGGGAGGGGGAGGGGAGGGGGGAGGGGAGGGGAGGGGGAGGGGGAGGGTTGTATATGCAAGAGAGAGAAAGCAATTTGGAGAAGTTAGCTATCACCACCAAGATTTCATATGCGTGCATAATATGTTTGATGACCATTCCTTGTCAAAGCACAGTTTCGATCATCATTGTTTCATCATACAAGTATGAGTACCAGTGAGACACACATTTTGAAAATCGTACAGTAAACCATAGCCAACCAACTTTGACATGTAGGTTTTGTGAGGATGGTTGCTTTATATTCTGGTATTCTCAGCTCCATAGCCCCAAGCAGCAAAGGAGTCTTGAAGTCTTCATAAATGACTTCTTATTGCTGATGTATTGTGCACAACACCTATGTTGGTCTCTATTCATTTGCATATGCTGTCTTGCTCTTAAACATCCTGATACATTCTCACTTCCCAAGAATGGATCATATGTGCCATATTTGGGCATCAGTAATGGTCATGAAAGTCATCACCATGATTAAATCACAAGAACCATGCCACCACAAGATACCTCAATGGTGGAAGTGTTTATCATACTGTACTGAACAACCTGTATATCACGGAATGGAGTGCCATAGTCTGAATGACCCCACTGTGGGGTATCTTGTGTACCTACAAAACTGTTCCCTGATCAGAGATGACTCCCATAGCCTGCTTCAGCTTTTATGCACATCTAGTAGTGGTGGAAGGGAAAACCCCATTTAGTGCTACAAAAACCATTTCAGTGGGTGGATGACACAATACCCAATTACCATATATGGACATCAGACATAGATGGAATGCACAGCTGTTCATCAAGATGCCATTGCCACGTGCAACAAAGATCACAGGAAGGACACTTCCTTGGGTAGGATAACAGGCATATTTGTTATCATATCGTAAACCATAGCCACCCCAAATATGGCACCAATAAATCATTTGGATACATTCTTGGGAAATGTATCACAAAGTATGTACAGGATGTTTATGAGCAAGACAGCATATGCAAATGAATGGAGACCACATAGGTGTTGTGCACAATACATTAGCAACTATGAATCCAATACTGCGAGGGGAGAGGGGGGGAGGGGAGGGGGGAGGGGAGCTTTGATCATCATTGTTTCATCATACAGGTATGAGTACCAGTGAGACACACATCATACAGGTATGAGTACCAGTGAGACACACATTTTGAAAATCGTACAGTAAACCATAGCCAACCAACTTTGAAATGTACGTTTTGTGAGGAGGGCTGCGTAAACTTCTCCAATTGCATATTTCTCACAGGGCTCTCTCTTGCATATAAGCCCCAAGCAGTAAGGGAGTCTTGGAGTCTTCAGAAACGAATTCTTGTTGCTGATGTATTGTGTACTGAAATGCATATGTGGTCTCTATTCATTTGCATACGCGTTCTTGCTCATAAACATCCTGCACATACTTTGTAAGTGTAGTGCTACAAAAACCATTTCAGTGGGTGGATGACACAATACCCAATTACCATATATGGATGCACTGTGTTCATCAAGATGCCATTGCCACATGCAACAAAAATCACAGGAAGGAAAAATCCTTGGGTAGGATCAAAGGCATATATGTAATCATACTGTAAACCATAGCCAACCCAAACTATGAAATGATGCTTCCATATCTGGTTATGATGCTTCCATATCTGGTTATGATGCTTCCATATCTGGTTATGATGCTTCCATATATGGTTATGGTGCTTTCATATCTGGTTATGATGCTTCCATATCTGGTTATGATGCTTCCATATATGGTTATGATGCTTCCATATCTGGTTATGATGCTTCCATATCTGGTTATGATGCTTCCATATCTGGTTATGGTGCTTCCATATATGGTTATGATGCTTCCATATCTGGTTATGGTGCTTCCATATCTGGTTATGATGCTTCCATATCTGGTTATGGTGCTTCCATATATGGTTATGATGCTTCCATATCTGGTTATGATGCTTCCATATCTGGTTATGATCTTCCATATCTGGTTATGATGCTTCCATATATGGTTTATGATGCTAAAAAATGTCAGTAGCAAGTGTCCACGAGTGACCAATCTCCCCATCTTCCCCCCTCCCCTTCACTCCCTTCCCTTCCATCCATCTCCACCCCTCCCTCCCTTCACGTCCCTCCCCTTCCATCCATCTCCATCCCTCCCTTCACTCCCTCCTCCCCTTCCATCCATCTCCACCCCTCCCTTCACTCCTCCCCTTCTATCCATCTCCATCCCTCCCTTCACTCCTCCCCCTTCCATCCATCTCCACCCCTCCCTTCACTCCCTCCCCTTCCATCCATCTCCACCCCTCCCTTCCCACTCCCCTCCCCTTCCATCCATCTCCACCCCCTCCCTTCACTCCCTCCCCTTCCATCCATCTCCACCCCTCCCTCCCTCCCCTTCCATCCATCTCCACCCCTCCCCTTCCATCCATCTCCACCCCTCCCTCCCTCCCCTTCCATCCATCTCCACCCCTCCCCTTCCATCCATCTTCACCCCTCCCTTCACTCCCTTCACTCCCTCCCCCTCCACCCCTCCCTTCACTCCCCTTCCATCCATCTCCTGCTCCCTCCTGCAGCTACTCGGCCTTCCAGCTGGAGGTGTGCATGTATCATGGAGGCAAGCAACTCTCCAAGTGTGCCTTCACACCTCCTGCCAAGCTGAGTAGAAGCTTCTTCCTCTCCATCGTCTGGGACAAATGGTAAGTGCCCCAGTGATGGTGTTACCATAGCACCAGTGGGTGTTGCCATAACACCAATGGGTATTACTGTGTGGGGTGTTACCTACAGTAGCACTGAGCCACTGGGAGGGGCGGGGCAGTGAAGGTGTGTAGTGGTGATGTTTTGAAACTAACAATGACAGACTTGGTACTTACAAACTGTAGAATAGATGTTTTGCCGTATTGATTGGGTAGTATACTAGACAAGCTATAAGTCGTGTGCAAATGTACTGGATCATAGTGGTACAGTTAGATTTTTTGTTTGCTTGGCTGGGAGTGGAATAGTTGTCACATTCTGATTTGCAGTTGACAGGTTGTCCTCTTTCACCATATGTAGCGTGAAGTCGTTGCACCTTGTTACACATATATTGTACAAAGGTGCGTTGTATTAAACCTTGCATGAATGGACTCCGCTCCTTGCTCCCCAAGGAGGCCTAACCATGCCCCTGGTGTTATTGTACGTAACTGTGTTCCTCCAGTAGAGATTATATGCATTTTTCAGGACTGGTGTCAGCCAATACTCGAGATGCCATTTTCATCTCACCCTTTGTTGGTGAAGTGCTGCACTCATGTGTGTGGTAATCTTCAGCTTTTACATCCTGTTTGCAGGCTGTGCAGTGGACCATTACGTCCTTCAGCAGTGTCGTGATCAGTTGAGATGCTGGCTTGAGTTCTGCAGGCTTCAGCTGTGTGTAACAGCATGGACACTTCACCTCTATACACTTGAACTTCATGAACCATTTCACTGTGCAAGTGGTACATACAAGTGCCCGGCATGGGAGCTCTAGAGGTTGGCAGAGGATCATCAAGCAGATTGGGCACTGCAGCTGGTCCAAGATAGCTGGGTTATTTATTGTTGCAAGTGGAACATCTGGTGGTAGTGGTGTGGTGGTGCAATCCTTTAATCTAGGCAATAATTGCATTACAGCTAGCACTTGTACATGTGGACCCACCTCTGGGATGTGGATCTGTTCTTCTTCCTTTTTCGGATGGCAGATCTATAGGTGTACAGAGGAAACAAGGTACATGTGCCAGAACCCAAGCTGGCATACATGTAGAATGTTTCAATGCACATACTAAATTGCCGTATCAAGCAGTAAGCATGCTACACTACCCAGAAGATAAAACGATAGACCATAAACCACCAAAGGCCAGAAGGGGGTCCTTGCTTATTTCGTGTCTTAAAATGGCATGTCTAGTGATTAAAGATATCATGCGTGCCAATAGAAGATGACCAGCCATCCAGGACACACCCAATAGAAGATGACCAGCCATCCAGGACACACCCAATAGAAGATGACCAGCCATCCAGGACACACCCAATAGAAAATGACCAGCCATCCAGGACACACCGAATAGAAGATGACCAGCCATCCAGGACACACCCAATAGAAGATGACCACCCATCCAGGACACACCCTATAGAAGATGACCAGCCATCTGGGACACCCCCAATAGAAGATGACCAGCCATCCAGGACACACCTTATAGAAGATGACCAGCCATCCAGGACACACCCAATAGGAGATGACCAGCCATCCAGAACACACCCAATAGAAGATGACCAGCCATCCATGACACAGATGACCAGCCATCCAGGACACACCCAATAGAAGATGACCAACCATCCAGGACACACCCAATAGGAGATGACCAGCCATCCAGGACACACCCAATAGAAGATGACCAGCCATCCAGGACACACCCAATAGAAGATGACCAGCCATCCAGGACACACCCAATAGAAGATGACCAGCCATCCAGAACACACCCAATAGAAGATGACCAGCCATCCAGGACACACCCAATAGAAGATGACCAGCCATCCAGGACACACCCAATAGGAGATGACCAGCCATCCAGGACACACCCAATAGGAGATGACCAGCCATCTGGACACCCCCAATAGAAGATGACCAGCCATCCAGGACACACCCAATAGAAGATGACCAGCCATCCAGGACACACCCAATAGGAGATGACCAGCCATCCAGGACACACCCAATAGGAGATGACCAGCCATCCAGGACACACCCAATAGAAGATGACCAGCCATCCAGGACACACCCAATAGAAGATGACCAGCCATCCAGGACACACCCAATAGGAGATGACCAGCCATCCAGGACACACTCAATAGGAGATGACCAGCCATCCAGGACACACCCAATAGAAGATGACCAGCCATCCAGGACACACCCAATAGAAGATGACCAGCCATCCAGGACACACCCAATAGAAGATGACCAGCCATCCAGGACACACCCCAATAGAAGATGACCAGCCATCCAGGACACACCCAATAGAAGATGACCAGCCATCCAGGACACACCCAATAGAAGATGACCAGCCACCCAGGACACACCCAATAGATGATGACCAGCCATCCAGGACACACCCAATAGAAGATGATCAACCATCCAGGACACACCCAATAGAAGATGACCAGCCATCCAGGACACACCCAATAGAAGATGACCAGCCATCCAGGACACACCCAATAGAAGATGACCAGCCATCCAGGACACACCCAATAGAAGATGATCAACCATCCAGGACACACCCAATAGAAGATGACCAGCCATCCAGGACACACCCAATAGAAGATGTCCAGCCATCCAGGACACACCGAATTAGAGATAAACTTAAACCATGATACTGTGCATTATACCATTTCCTGGTGTTTAGTAATTTGGATTTTGTTTTTAAGTGGGTGCTGGAGCTGATTTCTGCTATCATTAAAAAATAAAATACATAGCTGCCTCTTGCACCGATTACCCAGGAAATAAACGTTAATTTAGTGACACAATCCCATGTGTCACTTCATTTTCATACATTACAAAGAACGGCAACATAATTACCCTCTGCAAAAATACAATGTACAACCTTTGCAATGAGCACCCACATGTACGCATCTGATGCACTCCAATTAAGAACAGTACACATCCACACCACATCCACACATACATCCGTGCACACATCCATCTTATTTTATGCACAGCAAACTTTGAACTCTCGTACGAACTACATGTATGGAGTTCTTATCTAGCCACAACACCGTCATAATTTTACACAACGCTATGTGAGCGCCACTGCTAGGAGAAAAAAAACTTCTTTTCTTTGCGTGAAGGTTAGTCTGAAAGAGTGAAAGAGTGAACGAGCTTCTGCCTAAATGCTGTTGCACAACGCCTTATCACACCGATCAGTTCACATCGTCGGCATATACGTTTAAATGAAATATCGACTAGTTTCAGCGTTTGAAGCATACAAGGTGCTACAAACAATAGGCCTACACAATCCGGTACACATATACGTATAAACGGCTACGAGTACAGTTCATTTTCCCATTCAGAGTACTAGTTGGAGCGTGCCAGGGTTGAACGTGTGATGAGACATAGAGACATGAGGCGCGGAATTGCAGCTCAGTTGACACCTCCGACTTACAGGCATTTCCACGAATGGTTATAAGCGAGAAGCAAGCCATGTAGGCCCGCCCACTGGGTAATATAATGCTTATTTGTTAATTTGTTCATGACGTATAGCATTACGCTGACCGCAACCGCAATTACTAATTAGCTTTTCTTTGCACTTTTCCAAATGCCATAATATCTACATCATTATGATCTCCCGATTTTTCTCTATCCATTGACCAATCGGAAAATATTAATTTTCCAACTTATAATGCGAAGATGTCCTCACGCGATGTATTGCGATATCGATCTTTTCCGCGCAGAGGGACCTAACACGCATACATTATCAAATTTCCAGTACGCGCAATAGAAATGTAACGCGTGCGTTGAAATGTATGGCTAATTAAATATTCAGAGCCTTACAACCGATAGATACTCCGTGAACGGTTCAATATTCTGTTCCGTGAACGGTTCAATATTTTGTTAGCTAGAGTTTTACAGGATAGCAAAAGTTGTAACACCTTCTGTTCGTTTGTTATAATATCAATTACCACAAATTTTTTTCTCCTTTGTAGTTTATGGAATGTGATTCATGGTCCCAGAATTTTGGACGGTACATGATACAAATTTGAAATCGCCTAAATCTCAAGAGTAGTATTAGTGGGCAGCAAGAGTAGCACGTCCATTAATTAATAAAGTTTGAAAAAAAAAGGGCATACATTCTTCTCTATGTATATGGCGGATTAAAGTACAAATCGCTACTTTTGTGCATGACCCTTCGTTTCTCCATACGTTAGATTTTCTTTGACAATCACACACAAGCTCTCAGAGTGCATACACAATACAAGCATGTAAAAAGATGATGTTCTTTTTAATGATTAATCCTTATTTAAGGATGGCCATCCTTAATTAAATAAGGATGATGACCACTTTCTAAAAGAATGATGTACACTTGGTGCTTTGTTTTATATTAGTGATTAACTACATTCAAGATCATGCAGATCAGCGATACTGCCGTGAGGTTTGGCTGCTCAAAAACCAGTAAATACGGCGAAACCGCCATTTGCCGCTGGCGATATAGTAGTGAGCAAATTAACTCAAAGCGACGTATGGCAAAGAAGGACAGGTTTCTGGTGGCTCTACGAGTAGAGTGTACACTGTCAGATGGATCTGTGGAACAATATCCACGGCGTCAACAATCAACATGTACTGATAGCTCACATTCTAAGATCGAACCGGTTGCATATTTACACTCGAAAGCGTCAAGCTAAGCAACCCTGCTTAGATACCGAGAGGGAGCCCACAGAAAGCGACGGATGTAGTTCCTCAGTACGGATGGATGACATACATGACAGATGTAGGCCTATAGGTGACTAAAGCGGCAGCACTGACAGTGACAGCGACAGCAACAGTAGGCCTCGGCAATGGCGTGGTCTCCTCGAGTATGATTAATTGCTCGACTAAGCTCGAACACATATCGTATGCCAATTGGCAACGCTTCCTAGATCTCCCGTACATGCACCTCCTCCTCCTCCTCCCCCCCCCCCCCGCCCCCCCTCCATGGTATACTGTACTGAATGATAGAACGGGAATGCACATGCACCGTTCGATGGAGCGGCGGCAGAACAACCATATGCAGTGCACGTAGTTTCGGTGAGGCTAGGGTTGTGAGTGTAGCTGGATCAACTGGCTATCAGAGAAAATCAAGAATTTTAAAACCATTAAGGTTTTTATGGTCAATAATCTCTACTGTTGTGATCCTTCTTTAAGGATGGTATCAATCCTTAAATAAGGATGTGCCACTTCCTCCCTGTTTTACCACATGGACATTAATCATATTGACGTTTGTTATGGAAGGTAATCAGTATACAACTGACCAATAGCATTTATATTATTATACTTACTTGGTTAGCAAAAGTATGCAATGTAAAAGACGATCCTTAGACATCCTTAAATAAGGATTTTTCCCTGGAGATTAAACATAAGAGATGAAACGTTTCTGTTTAACTCATTACATTTCTAGTAAGTACAATGGATCACAATGTGGATATCAAGCACCCATTAAAATGTAGTCCCAAATGTTTTTACTTTTTATTAAGCATATCAATGATTTTTTGAATGTCATCTTGTGTTTCCTTGTGGAGTGAAGTGACAGTTTCCTGGAGTGAAGCAACAGTTCCCTGGAGTGAAGCGACAGTAGTGCTTAAGGCAGAAACTGTAGCACGTACGTCAGCAAGATCTTTCCGGATCGAACCAAGTTCGCCCCAAATAACTGAATTCTCCAATGGAATTAGACGACGCACCTCCAACTCATGAATATCTTTATCCAGGTAATTTTCTGGGTGCTTTACCCGACCACGGATTGCCTTCCAGCTGTCAATAGCCGATAAAGTATCGACTGCTACGCGAGACAGATGCATGTGGAAATGACCATGACAGTCTAGAGCATATTCACTTTCATCTTGGGCACTAGCGGTCTCCCACTTGCCAAAGTTGACTGCTATGCCCTCCAGTGCACAAGCGTTGATCTTCTTGCTTAGAGTGGTATAGACTGTTTTGATAGTGTTCCACGTGTTGACATCTTTCATAAGTACATAGTTGGGAACATGTTTCTTAGGACTAAGCATAATTTGCCGAGCAGGGTCCCTCTTCACACTCACATTGAACTCCGGAAAGCTAAAGTCTGATGATGTAGTAACAGGACAGTTGAGTAGTACTTAACACAATGGATTCGCAATACTTACCTGGTGCTGTAATCGCAAACTCGTCTATTATTCCGAAAGTACATCTAGGTTTGGAGCCATCAGCTCTTTCAATCGGTTGGCCACACAAACCCTTCGTGACATGTTCACCGTTCTTGCAGTTAGCACCATATCCGCAGCCTACTGTAAAGCAATATCTACGAGGGTCAACTAACTCATGCTCACAATAATCCACTGGTGGAAGGTTATCTAGTATGTTTTGTGCCGCTTTGACATATTCACGGGCCTTGATGGCAAGACCTTTCTCGTTATCAAGTGACTTCCAGTGATTAAACCATGCAACTGAATCCAATTTGACCCGCAATTTCCACTCGTTATACACACCAATCAATGGCAGCACCTCCAAACGATACTTCAACTGTAGTGAATTGGGAAGCTCGCCAATTTTGTCCAACAATTGTGCACAAGCCCGTGCACACACTTCAGGATCGTTCAGAGACACCAGTTCAGGATGTACAATTTCAGGTGCCTCTGCACTAATATTGCTTAATGAAGAAAGTTAAAACATACGCAACAATAATAATTCATTTTCAGATGGGTACTTAAACAATATTATACACAACTAGTACATGATAGACAGACATGCTGTACATGACCTTTCCATTGTGCATGACCTTGTATGCCCACATGCATGTATTTGCTGATGTATAATGTTCTCTTGTGGTAAGGTTTACTCATGACTGCTGGTCAATTGCACAGGGACGTTACACGAGTGTTCAGTATAACACTTGTCAGGAGGAAGTAGGCACTATTGAACATCCCATGCAGACCCATTGGTGCATGGCTATAGCCCTCAGCCATCAGGGTAATTGATGTATGGGATTGTTTCTGCGAAAAGGGACCTAACATATACATTATAAATTATGTACCGAGAGGTGTTTTGGAAAATCCTGGGACTTCCAGGTATTTCAACCACTTCCATTTGTGGAGGAATTTCGCCATAGTTAATCAACAGATGTAACTTAGTATTTTTTTTATTTTTATAGTGGTGAAGAGACATAGCTCGTGTTTTTTCAAGATTTCAAATTTGTTGATTTTCTAGAAGTCTGAAATGTCCTCAGCTAATCGCTTCTTATGCACTTAGAATCGGAGTATCTATCGTGGAGTTGTAAGGCTCTGAATTTTTAATTAGCCATACATTTCAACGCAAGCATTACATTTCTATTGCGCGTACTGGTCCTTGGTGAAGCATTTCACGCACAGAAACAAGGCCAAAACTTCAGCACAGGATGAGCAATTCCTGGGCCACAAAGAAAATTTTATCGTTCTTGTTCTTCCACATAAAATATGTAAAACAACTGCTGAAGATAACATACTAATGGCATCTTATTCCTGCTTAGTACTGGCACATAATGAGCGCAATTGCCATAACTCACTGGAAAGTTACCGCCAGTGTCTCTTTTGTAATCCCCCACCTGTAGTGTGCTGCTGTTGTGCTATTTGGAGCACATCTTCTGCATTCATTGGCTGCACAATGCTACGGCTAGACATGCATGACTTTACGGGAATGAGATGCCATGAAATGCAGTTGTGCAGGGTTATTTTCTCTGCCATTGAGATCCCTCTGGTGGCGAAACCGTTATCTGGACAGCTCACGCAGACCGACATAAATTAATGAAACACGTGACAAGCAAGCAGGGAGAAGGTTATGGCAATTCCAAGCATTTGCGGTGGAGGTTGGGCTTGGCACCATGTCATCATGCCTGCAACTCACGGGGGTGGGGCTCCAGAAGGGTGTAGATGTGGGGGTTTGGAACTAGGGGGGATGGCAACTTACGCCTCGGTCCATTTACGCATGCACACGTGATTCGCTTCCAACCCCTTCTGATACTACATCTCTGATACTACGGTCTACCTATACTACATCACACAAAAAAACATCTCTTCTGTAATTACAAACATGGATGCACATCACACAAACATACATACCAGAGATGCCAACCTGCACACCTTCCTAGGCGGGAGGCAAAATTTAACTTAGAGTGAGATAGCCCGGTTTGGGCGTGAGATACTAATAATTAAATTGTGCATGCGCGCTGTGCATTACCGGTACGGCCACGGTCTTTCAAACAGGTGATTATTACTTCACTGATTAGAATGCATTTTATTGTACTGCGATGTTGCAGATTTTGCTTTCTGCAGTAGTTCTTTGGACGGTGCATATCGATGTGATTCTTCATTGCTAGCTAATTTAATTGTTTCGATTCTTGATAAAGTACCCTTTGGATCCAAATTGAGTCTAAGCGAGGTCTTGTTTTTTCTGACCATGGCGTTCTTCCTGTGTGTTAGAATGAGGAAGAACTAGAAGTAGTTTGACAATTTTGCAAAGTTGGTTGAAACGTAGATTACCATCAGGTGCCTTTAAACTGGGGAGATGGTGCCAAACATTGTCCATTCTATGGTGTGTCGTGAAGCTATTTCTGACCTTTCGACTGCCATATTGATAGTGCGTCACACTTAACTTGCAATTAATAACCGACAGTCAGGATATTGTACCGTACATAATTAAACGTGTGTTTCAAGTGCAAGTTTACGAAAAAAGTACATGTATAATTATTTGTTCTTGGTGCTAGTTGCTGCCTTGCTGGGGCGTGAGATCTCGTTCATTGGGCGTGTGAGCGTGAGGTTTAAGCCTGAGGCGTGAGACTCACGCCAGAGGCGTGAGAGTTGGTATGTCTGACATACACCTCTTACTACGGAGAGGTGGTAATTCATGATTTTCAAATCAAGGGTCATCCACTTGGGGGTTCATTCAACACACTTAAGTGCCATGGCATTGGTCACTATTCCCTTACCTTCTATCTCCTAGGTGATATCTCAGCACCCCGATGGCACTTTTTACAGTGGGCAGTTTGGTGTAAGGCTGGAAGTCCTTGCAAGACGTAACATCTTTTTCAGCATCAAACGCCTTGTCTTGAGATTGGCTCCCAGCAGCAGTGGCATAGCCAGGGTAGTATTAATGGTAGGGCACACATGGGGAGGGGGGGGATGTCCTGGTCCAGTTATCCCCAGAACATTTTTGAGAGCCATGCATTCTACTGCAATTTCAATGTTCTGGCAATCGTAATAATTACCATACAACAGTGCATTTACATCAACAGTTTTTTGTCCTGGTAAGCAAACCTACATGTCGACAAAATTTTCACGAGTTGGGGCTCGAGTCCGCACTAGTGTTGTGTTGATCAATTTCAGGAGTATTATGCTGTTCTCGGTTGGTAGAGCCTAGGCCCTACCAGGCCCTACCGTAGCTCCATAGCTCCCAGCCTCATGGCCATTGATCATTGTCATAAAAAGAAACGAAAAGGAAACAAAACACAATGCGCTTTCTTGGACAATGCAAGAACACGATTAGCATAGGTTCTTGTTCAGCGAGTATATTTAGGTATGTTGCAAAACATGCAATAATTGTCCTCCATTTTGTTCCATATTATTATTGCAGGATTATTAACACTTTTGAGGTCATTCAAAAACTTGCTTCGCGTAGGGTTACGGGATGGAATGGGAGAGAGTTCTTTCCTTTGCGTCATAGTTCGAAGGTTCGTTTTCATCCTCTATTGGAAAAAGTGCTATGACTTTACCGTGCAAAAACACCTTGATTGGGA
Source organism: Ephydatia muelleri (assembly GCA_013339895.1). NCBI lineage: Eukaryota > Metazoa > Porifera > Demospongiae > Spongillida > Spongillidae > Ephydatia > Ephydatia muelleri. Next base: position 3,512,400 of record JABACO010000003.1, read on the forward strand.
TAGCGTACATCTTTGAGCCAGAACTGAATAAGAACTTTTATCATATTTACCTACTACAGCCCAACAAGGCTCAGCATTTTTTCCAAGATTATCTGCCCAAATTTAGTTACCCAAACTTTAGGAAAGTTTAAAAAACTTAGTGATCCAAAATTATTTCAGAGGTTTGATTTTATTTGTCATGAGAAATTTATCATGCAACAAGTCATACCAAGGAGTGCAATGGACCTTTTCGTTTTAGGGCGCAAGGAATGCAATTAGTGTTGATTACAGGTGACGTCAACATCCGGAGTACATTATTCGCGCGTTTGGCTAAGGTGTGCGTGTATTCTCGCGTGTGTTGGCTTAGTTGGCTTCAAACTCTTTGAGATTTGAGGTAAGAATGATGAATGCAGTATGGAGGACCTCTCCAGCAGTGGCGGTGTGGCCGGGGGGGCAGGGGGGGCAATTGCCCCCCCAGCGGCCCTAAAAACAGGGGCGCCAAAATATAGTTTGGGCGCCAAAATGACGGCTGAAGTTAGTGAAGTATGCATGGTGTCTCATAGTAGAGTTAGTCTGATTAAAGCGATTGGCATCGATATCACCAAATTAAAGCGATCTAATTATCCATTAATTTTAAGAAATTAAATAATTAAACGATCCTACCCAAACTATTTTCGATAACCCTAAAACAAACGTGGTAAGCAGAGGTCGATGATAGTTGTTGTAGTATTCATAACAGTTACAATTTGCAGACTTGCAGCAGCCTACTAAATATCAATTGAAGTGCCGGCTTTGTGTCTCTGCAGACAAGAGGTAAGCGTAAAAAGTCTGGGGCAGAATATCGCAGATTAAAGTTGGCCAGAATTGATGAACAAGAAAAGCTTAGTTCGTTCATGGAAGATTTTCTAAAGAACTCGGCCCGGGTTCCGCACGATGATATAGGTGAACCGATTGTTTCGCTCCAGTAAATGTTACTGATCTTGACCTTGGTAGTCCAACCAGTGAAGCAGGTCCGTCAGTGTTAATTATTCCGAACGTTGATGAAGAGCTGGAGGCGAGCGAATCAGAGATGCCTGTTATTGTTGACAAAGCGGATGATGAACAATTTAATCCTGAACGGTCTAACGGCACGCCTACGTGTAGTACTTCGGTCAGCGATTGCAGCACAGCACCGCTAGCAGATCCCGTTTGTGTAAACCATCAAGTGTCACTAATGACAGTAAATTCAGAAGGCGTGATTGATCACACATCTAAACAGTCTGAGAGGGATGATTGCAGCACAGCAATAACTACTGTAATGCTGGCAGATCCTTGTTCTCATTATGACCAGCAAGTAGATGCAATGATAGACAAAACAACAGGTGTGATAGACCCAGCTAGGCTGATAAACGTAACACTAAGTTCACAACTGAAGGAATATATCCTTAAGCTTGGACCATGTCACCCGCTAGAAAGTATCCTTGTGTCACATAAATCAGGTCATAGATACTGCTCCAAGACACTGTTTCAACATCCGGATGGTACTAAGAGGCAATGGATATCTTATTCAATGGAAAAAAAAGTGCCGTTTTTTGCATTCCTCTTTACTGATCCCGTTTTGAGAGGGGAGCACGTCCGATTTAATCAAGGCAATGCTTTTACAAATGGCGGCTTTCATTCCTGGAAGAAGCAACATAGTTCTGTACTAAAGCATGAAGCTTCTAGTGCCCACAGAAATGCTGTGATAGCTCAAGCCGTATTTTCAAAGGAGCAATCAATTCAGCACTGTTTGAATGAACAATCAAAAGCTGGGTTGGAACGGAAAAAAAAACGAGGTTGCTAAAAATAGAACAATACTAGCGCGCATTGTGGATGCCATTATATTTCTGGGACAGCAGGGTTTACCCTTGAGAGGCCACAGAGAATCGTTGGTAGACGATTCTGTAAATACTGGAAATTTTATCCAATTGCTAAAATTAATTTCACATTACGACGTCCCATTGCTACAACATTTGAAGAAGATAAAAGATACTCAAAGTAGGATTGAGTCATGTGGCAAGCCGGGACATAAAGGACGAGGTTCTCATTTATCGTTTCTTAGCAATACAACGCAAAACAACTTGATACAAACCATTAGCCAGCTAGTAACGGATGTCATCGTGAAGGCTATTGAAGATTCAGCTGCATGGGCTCTCATAGCTGATACAACTCCTGACGTAGCTCATCACGAACAGATAAGCATTTGCGTTCGAATAGTCTCCACAAATGGAAATATTTCTGAACACCTTCTGGCTGCCGAAGGGCAATGAGTACAACAGCCGAAGATTTGTTTGGAGTGATATTTTCAACGCTGCAATCTAAGAATGTGTCGTTTGAGAAGCTTATAGCTCAATCGTATGATGGGGCATCAAACATGAACGGATGCTATGGTGGCTTGCAAGCTCTTATTAAGGACCAAATAAACCGTAACATCCTCTATATCCACTGCTATGCTCATACTCTAAACCTTGTGTTGGCAGATTCAGCAGCAATTGCAGTTGACGTAGTGACTCTATTTGGTAATCTTGAAACGTTGTACGTCTTTTTCAGTAGGTCTCATAAAGTCCATAACGTATTAGAATCGATACAGTTGTCGCATGGCCTTCCGATTCGCTCTCTTAAACGATTAAACACTGTTAGGTGGAATGCAAGGGAGATGTGTTTGCGGACATTTTTGGATCGGTATGAGAGCATCCTTGAGGCTTTAGACATCGTTCATACAGATACGTCATTTGACACTAAGCACAGATCCGAGGCAGCTGGGCTTTTAATCTCAATTCAGACCAAACAATTTCTGGCAACTGCTCTGTTGTTCAGTGAGATATTCGCCACAACTGGTCCACTGAGTCGCTACCTGCAAAGTATTGACAATGACCTTTCGAAAGCGATGAACATGATTGACGTCTCAATTGCGTCTCTTGAAAAAATGCGGAATGGGTCATTTGACGTCATAAAAACTATGGATGACACTTTTAAACACATCCAATCTATCCAATGGCACACAACTAGAGCGCGTCGTCCTAAAGGAGCACCTGGAACTTCAGGGTCTCCAGAAACCATTGAGTCAAAATGGAAACACGAAACGCTTTATGTTGTACTAGATTCTGTCTTAAGCTCCATGAGAAACAGGTTCGAAAAGAACAGGTCACTGTATGAAATGCTGTCTGTATTTTCACCTAACTGTTTTCCACGTCTCAGCGAAATGTACAACACTGTCTATGACTTAACACGTGCTGTGACTAGTTTTTGTGAAAAATACAACCTTGATTCCAAGAGGTGTGCAGAAGAACTTTTCTGTTTTGCAAGGGCCTACAGTAAATTTCATAGTTCAGAATTTGTATGCACACAAGCAGATGATCGGAGTTCTGATGAAGATGATATGGAACAAGACCATGATCAACAGGATGCGGATGTAGACTACAATGACTTCATTGAGGTAAGTGATGAGCAGCGGGATGAACATTTAGAAACTAAGAAGAACGACATTCGTGGATCATCTTTTACTGGGGCATTGCATATTCTGTGCAATGAAATGTACCATCTTAAAGATGCGTTTCCAGAGTTGTGCAAAGTGTATGCCATTATTTCTGCCATACCGATCATTCAGTTCCTGTACCGCCGAGCGTAGCTTTTCTGCGCTAAAGCGTGTGAAAACACGATTGAGGTCCACGATGGTGCAGGAGAGGCTCGAAGGATTATTGCTCTTGTCAGTAGAACGCAAAATACTTCTAACACTGACGAAAGAATCAGTAATCGATTCATTTGCACGTTCATCCTCTCATCTCTCAAGTGCGTTATTGTAGTTCAATTGTATGTATATGTACACCATTCTTTGTCATTTGCACGTAAAAATGACCGTGACAATTTCCGATAAATTACATGCGACGTGTGCACATATATACGTGCTGCTAACATGCAGAAATTAAACTTTGTAGGGGGGGGGGGGGGGGGGGGGGGGGCGCCTTTATATATATCTGCCCCCCCAGCGCCGGGTGCGCCACAACGCCACTGCTCTCCAGGTACATGCAGTGATCATGCTTCGCATTCTCATTCAAAGTTTCTGAAAGATGGCGTCTAGTGAATGCATTAGCTGGAGTACTAACACAAGACGATATACCCGGAGCATCACTAAATGAGCCATTCCATGGCATTCTAATAGTGCGCACTTTCACACCTACGCAGGCAAATGGATAAGATGGTAGATTCCAGGAAGCAATAGTGCTCTTCTTCTCACATAAAAAAAATTACGATAGTGTATTCGTGACAAGCTACCACTGTACCAAGGAATGCATTCGGTGGATGTACTCCGGATTTACGTCACTTCTAATTATGACGTCACTTTGACCTGCAAACATTCCAGGACCTTAAATGAAAAGGTCCATTGAAATTGATCATTCAACAAATGCAGGGAGTACACACTGCATTGAACATTCAGCAAACAGCCTCCCACCCCCTACCTCTAATGGGCTTACCAATAACCAGACATACATCAATGTGCCCTTCCTGTATTACACACAGACAAAAGTTTAAAAAATATGAGAAAGAGACTCCAGATGCTAAAAGTACAAGTCAGTGGAGACTGTTAAGCGACTGAAAGAAAACATAAGAAGAAAAGACTTGCAAATATCCAAGCTGCAAGCAAAGTTAGATGTCTCAATTGTTGCTAAAAGGTCTGTTACCTTAATTAATGGAGAAGTACAAAAAATATAAAAGGTATATCATGCAGCAAAGGGAAAAACTATTGGGCGACAAACAGAAGCTGCAATTTGAAAATAGAGTATCTGATTTACAGCACAAGTTGGATGTAAAAGAAAAAGAAGTTTTAGAGCTGCAAAGTGAGAAGTTAATTCTAGAAGTGAAAGTGCAGAAGTTGGGGTCTGAGAAACAGCTGCAAACTAACCTGGTGGAAAGACTTACACTCCTACAATGCGTATGATGGTATATGATGCTATAGTATGTCAAGTGCCTACATATAATATACCAGATTTAATAACCAAGATCTCTCGGAGATGTGGTGTTACTCTAACAGAAGTGCCACAAAGAAATGCATGTGAATTAATGGCACAAGAACTCGGAGTCTATTCTGAACTTCAGACGGCAGAAGTGATAGTAACTGTACACTTGGCTTTGATGCCTCAAGAAGAAGTCCATGTTAATTGCATACATATCACCACAAAGTCAAATTGTTTTGTAGTTGCTGTGAATGAGCTGCCTGGTGCAACAGCTGAAGATTACTGCTTACACATATCCAATTCATTTGATAACTTAGCAAGAGTTTATTCCCATTTTCATGAAGCAGAATATCAGACTGTTAGAAAGCAAATCATTGCAAATATCTCAAACACACTTACTGATCGTGTTGCTACAAAGCATGCTGCAATACAGCTTTTATATATATCATGGAATAAATCATTAAATGAACTCAATTGTCATTTGCATCCACTAGACTCAATAGCTAAAGAAACAAGAGCTGCATTGAAGACATGAGCAAAATATTGTTGAGAAAGTTTGGGGAAGAGATTATATTGCAGGAAATATAGTTCTTGCAATGAATAAACTTCGATTCTAGAATGGAAAAGGGGATCCTCGTGGATTTGCAACATTTCTGTACAATGAACAATTACCATGTGGGATCATTCCTCGGTATAGGGGAAACCGTCTACACATTCTCTTTCATATATGTGGGATTTATGTACAATATCGTTCAGCTCTAGCCAATTTTTTAGAGGCTGGGACTTTGTGTGGTGGATTGCGTGCAAGCCTTTTGGCAGATTTTGTTACAGAAACTGCCTTAGTTGAAATGCAAGTGCCGGGACTAATTGGTAAGATACTGTCAAGGAGCAAACTGACTTTCCACTAGGTGTGCTGACCCATTGTACTGATTTTTTTGGCAACAATATTATTGAGCAAACTGGAGCACAAGACAAAACACTGGAGAAATTGAGAGAGCCACCAGAGAATGAACCTATGTTTAGGACAATGATGACAGCATGTCTGCAGGCAGCCATTGATGTCCTAGAGAGCCAATATTTTGAGTGTGACATTACAGAGAAATTAAAAGCTGAGACAAGATCTGCAAGATCACACAATATTGATGCTGAGGAGGTCATGGGGATGTTCAGTGCAGTGAAGAAAAAATCCCCAAATGCAACACTGTGTTTTATATCATGCAAAATGAGAGCATTGAAAAACCGGACTGTAGACTACATTGATAGTTTTGATATGGAAACAAGAGATGAAATGTTGAAGAAAGCTGTATTGATAGGACGGCGGCAAAAAATAAAACGAAAGAATTAATGAGAGAGCTATCTAGGAGGATGGCAGACAAGCATCAGAAAAAAGAGCAATCAGAATGAAGAAAGCTGGTGAAGAGATTAAAGAGTATTGATGTTGAAAGAATCATGGACGAATTTCCTGATCTTGATGAAGACAAACTATCAGACCTCTTGACTGGTAAATCAATTGGCCACAATATTTGCCATGTTTGGTTGGATGGGGGAGTTTTTCAATTGTTTAATGGAAGAATTGGAAAGATGAAGGGAAGTAAGTATGTTGTTGCATAATGGAAGGAGAATGAAACATATGATGATGCTACAGATTTTGACATGTCTATGAGTGAACGGGCAATGTGTTAAAAAACGCGCCGTATTCTGATTTATCCATCGCTCGTGTGTTCAGTGTTAGTTCTGTGAGATTCGTTCTGCTTTGCCTTTAGCTGTTAAGTTTGTTCTGGTTCGCCGCTGCATTTAGGAGTAGTACCGAGGTGTTATTGTCCAGTTTGTCAACTGAAGTGTGAGATTCAACTTGCTTTCCCGGAGTTCGTTGCATGGGATTTGGCAATTTATTCTATTATCGTACTGGTAGGCTTTGAAAGGCATATTATCGACAGCTGTGATTCTGACCTGTGTTTGTTCCCGAGACACATTACTTTAATTTGCTGCCAATGAAGAGGCGACAAATTTTTGCAAGCTGCAAATAAATGTGACGATGCGTTTACTACAAGGGGATTTGATAACATTAAGAAAGCACTTGAGAAATTTTTAACGCATGATACCTCAGCATCCCATACTGAAGCTATTATGATATGGAGTACTGTTAGCAGACCAACAGTAGCCCAGCAACTGAGTAATGAATCGGCCAAGATTTTGGTAGATCGAAGATTGGGTTTGCTAAACCAGCTGTCAGCAATGAAATTCCTTCTGCGTCAGGGCATTGCATTAAGGGGACATTCTGAAAACGAAGGCAATTTACCTCAGTTGCTCTCAGTGTGGACTGTGAATAGCGCTATACTGAAACATTGGGTTAAGGAGGGAAAGTACATGTCTCATGACATAGCGCTATACTGAAACATTGGGTTAAGGAGGGAAAGTACATGTCTCATGACATAGCGCTGTACTGAAACATTGGGTTAAGGAGGGAAAGTACATGTCTCATGACATAGCGCTGTACTGAAACATTGGGTTAAGGAGGGAAAGTACATGTCTCATGACATAGTAACCGAATTAGTGGCAATAATGGGTCACAATGTTTTAAGAAAGCTTCTTGTAGAATGAAGAATCAAAGTCCAGAATGATATTCTTTGATTGGGGATGAAGCGACCGATATTAACTACAGTGAACAATTGAATGTATTCATAAGGTATGTAGACAATGACTATAATGTTCATGAGGACCCTTTAGGTCTCTTTGTCCTACCTAACACTAGCTGGTGCTGAGATCATTAGATCTGTAGTGAAAGATATACTCGTGCGCTGTACTCTACCAATTGATTTGTGTAGAGGACAAGCATACGATGGAGCAGCTGTAATGCAGGAAAGACTAAGTGGTGTTGCTGCTAGAATTCGAAAAGACGTTCCTCAAGCCCTTCCAGTACACTGCCTAGCTCATTCGTTGAATCTTTGCCTGCAAGATTCTGGTAGAAAGATTACTTTACTCAGAGATGCATTGGACATCGCATCGTTCGCGAAATCGTCCAATTGATTAACAAATCACCTAAGCGTAAACATCTCTTCTCTGAGAAGCTTACCAATCACGAAAGTGTACACAAAGGTTTAAAGCCGTTGTGTCCAACAAGGTGGACTGTAAGGGCTGAGGCTTTGGATGCTGTACTCAAGCAATACAAGGTTATAATTGAAACGATGGAAGAAGTACATTCAACCACTCATGATGAATATGGGCTAAAAGCTGGTGGAATTGTAACGGCACTTGAGAAATTTGATACATTGTTTGGTCTTCAGCTAGGGCATCTACTCTTAGGGTGTGCTGAGAATACTTCGAAAGTGTTGCAGGCCAAAGACCTTTTAATACAAGAGGCTATGTCAGCAGTGAATGCTACACGAGCATTCTACCAACGCCAAAGGCAAGATGATGCCTTCAATGTGTTCTACGATTCTGTGCTAAAAGGAGCTAAGGAGTTGGAAATTGGTGAGCCTCTATTACCAAGGTACTGTAAAGCCCCACAGAGGTATGATGATGGAGCACCACATGTTCAGTTCAGCGATCCTCGTTCATTCTATCACCAGAAGTACTTTGAAGCATGTGACCTTTTAATCCAGGAACTGCATGATCGTTTTGGGCAAGAGAAGTAATGAAACCAATTGTTACCTTAGAATCATTATTACTGAAGTCTGCAAATGGAGAGGAATGCATACAGGAGCTTTCCGATTTCAATGATTCTGTGTATAGACAGGAGTTCACTGTAGAAAAGCTTGAAGAGTAACTAGGAATTCTTGTGGATGTCATTCATGTGGAGCTGCCAGAAGTTAAAAAAGTTACTAGTGTAAGGTCAATTTGTGATGCCTTGGCCAAGCATGCAAACAGAAATTTGCTTTCTGAGGTACATAAGTTACTTCGATTGTATCTAACCATTCCCATCACATCATGCACATCTGAGAGAAGTTTCTCTGCTCTTAGGCGTCTGTTTACATATCTGAGATCGACTATGACTGAGAAAAGGCTGAACAACTGTTTCCTGCTGCATGTTCACAAAGAGTTGACTGACTCCATTAACGTCACTGATGTTGCTGTAGAATTCACCAATGCAAATGATGAACGCACCAGATACTTTGGTAGTTTTACTAGTGCTTTGTAATTTCAGTAGCAATGAAATAATTTTCATCTTGTTCCCAAATATGATACGTACGTTTCCTATCAGTAACAATGAATATAATTATCATTTTGTTCCGTTTAGCCCCCCCCCCCCCCCCCCCCCCCCCCAAATATAATACGCTTCTGCCGCCCCTGATTAACCACCACCTAAGTGGACGGGAATCCAATACTTTTTTTACAATTACTACCTCCCCCTAAAAAGCGGAGTACATCTCTTTTCTACAAACACCCACATATACAAATCTCTTCTCTACCCACAGATCAAACGTTTTCTCTAACACACAGAGATAGCACAGGCAAATGCTATGAGACCGCCGTACAATGACAATGAGAATTGGAATGCTTGTGTCGCTACAGGTAGCAAACCTATGCACGACAATACGGTCCATGGGATTACTTCACTCACAGATTTTGATTTTCCATTATAGCTGAAAGAGACGAGTGACGAGTGTTTCAAATTCTCACGTGATCGCTCAACAGACGAATTTCACGTGATCACTCACGTTTGAGCGATCACTTGATGATGAAGTCATAAACAAAACAGCTAGGTATTTCGTACCAGACCCACCATGACGTAATCGTTTATTCGCTTACAACCCTATTAGCGATAATGCTTACGTCATGGTGGGTCTGGGTACGAAACTATGGGAGGGTCGATGATAGAGGGCGACCGTCTCGTCTCCTCGCGTGGTTCAAACGTCTCTACACTACATTTTCGAAGCGACCCTTGCCAGTACTGCTGTCGAGGTCAACAAGGACCGACTTCTCCGGTATTTGCTTGGGCTTCGCCCTGAGCGGGGGCGGAGTCTTGGACCCTTTCTTGCTCACTTCAGCCGACTGCTCCTTTTCGCGCCAATACTTGAAGGCAATCTCCGTCATGCCCTCACCTTCAGCCGAAATACAGAGCTCACCATTTATTTGCACTCGTTATATAAAATAGATAGTATAGGAGAGGCACAGGGCGGATTCCCAAGTTGGATTTTGATCCACAATCCCAGGGTGGCAACGCTTAAATCAACATTGGGCATTTTGATGTGGTTTGTTGTGTCTACTGTGATTGCTTATCACGTTGGGATTGGAAACGGCGCACGTGAGCGATACATTTGTACGGAGACACTCCGTAGTCTCGTACCCAGACCCACCATGCGTTTATCGCTTACAGTATTTAAAACACTACGACATGTACAGGTGGGTCTGGGAAACTCGTCAAAGATTTTTGTTCCAGCGTCTTGATTTTTCAGGACGCTGTTTACTTCTAAATATAGCTTTACGTAATGATCGCGACGTAACTTTAATGTCATTACCGGATGTCAATCGGGATGAACCACTGCAAAGTGTGTTCGAGTCCTGCCTTAGAGCGAAGGAAAAGAATGCTGCTTGGAACTTCGTTGACTGTTGCATGCAACGACACGTTGGTGGTACTGCCATTTGCATATGACGAGCTATTAATCAAAGTTCTAAGTTGGTACAGAGTTCCTACAACAAGAGAGGAGCATGTCTTGTTCAGACGTCATCACACCCAACAGTATGAATGATGAACTCACATAATCAACTCAATCTTGCTATCCTGTCTAATAAATGGAATGCAGGGGCCTGATTGTCACCTGATAGTCTGACCTTCATCTTTGTGTGCCAATCCTCCAAAACAGGAATGAATGCATCCTTCCATTATCTGCACTAAGTCTTGTCTAAGCATTGATAGTTTATGGTCGCAATGGTGTGTAACATGCCGAAACAAGGCCTTGTGTGAACTGCAACTTCGCAATCGCTTGCTTGGACGGAGACAAGGTGTATGTTTTCTCATAGCTGGATTGTGTAACAACCTTAGGAGAGCAAATAGTAAGATAACTTTCCGATGATGAATACTTCGACACGGTCCGATAACATTCCAGACAATGTCCTGCACGCTCTTTCATCATCCCACATAACTATCCTTTAGCCAGAGTCACCAACGTGTCAGTGCATGCAACAGTCAACGAAGTTCCAAGCAGCATTCTTTTCCTTTGCTCTAACTAAGGCAGGACTCGAACACACTTTGGGCTATTCCATTATTTAATTATACACCCCTACAGATGACAATAAATGGTGTCCAGGGGGGTATATGGAATATGTCCCAGGGGGTGGTCATTTAAATCCCTGTCCCGGGGGGTTAGAAGGCATAATAGAAGCTTGTCCAGGGGGGAGTGGAACAACATAGAAGATTGTCCAGGGGGGTGGGGCAAAACAGAAGCTTGTCCAGGGGGCATTTACAAGTCTGTCCCTGGGGGGTAGAGGTATAATACAAGCTTGTCCAGGGGTGTTTTTATAAATTGTCCCGGGGGTATACGTTTGCAATTATTGTCATCTGTAGGGGTGTACGGTTAAATAATGGAATAGCCCTTTGCAGTGCTTCATCCCGATTGACATCCGGTAATTGATTCGTAATGACATTAAAGTTACGTCGCGAGCATTACGTAAGACTATATTTAGAAGTAAACAGCGTCCTGAAGACCAGTGTAAGCTTACGTCATGGTAGGTCTGGGTACGAGACTAGTTGCTAATTGGTTGTTTAATTCGATTGTAAGAGCCTCCGAGTTTTTTAAACTTAGACATACCTTGAAACTAAGAGCAGTACCTGGTAGATCTTGGTAAAAAGCTAACTTTCACGTTAATAGAGTGAATCATACCGCAGTTTGCTTCGATCGGCGGACTACACACGCAAGTTGACTTACCGGTGCAACTCGTTAAAAGAAGAAGGTAATTACTATACAGTAGTACAGTGTGATAGAGCTAATATATGGATATGGAAAAAATGACAAAAACCTGATTTTGACCTCCTCTTATACTTACAGGACAGATCTCGTCTGAATTGACTAATTAATATATATACATCTTTTGGCAGGATGTACAACGCAAGTCAACATAAGTTCAAGTTGACTTGTCACTTGTCACACAAAGCATAAGAAGATTCGCTACCACATGATCATATGACGGTCTTTTGTTAAACTGTAAAGGCGAAAAACCCTGAAACTGGAGCATTGCATGGCGACTACTGTACCATAGATAGTATAGGAGAATGGCCTGAGCACCAGAACTTCACGGAGTGCACGCGCGTTGATTGGTGTTGATTGCCTCCGTTTCCAATCCCTATCTAATGCTCATACGCCCCCGCGCATGCGTCACATCTAAGTTAAAATAATGATTAGAGATAATTTTTGTTCGTGAAATAGCGGACTTGTTTCTGACGTTTGCGCACCGTGCTACTGGAGCGAATATCCGCTAGCTTGAGGTTCACAGTAGGGGGGCTCAGACCTACTTTCAAGAACGAAAGGCCCCCACACACGCACCCGGTGGCGTTGGGAGTGAACAATGCACACAATAAGGGATGGTTACGCACCGTCACATGCCGAAGGCTTGTAACTGCGCAGGGACGAGTCACCCGCAGGATAGCTTGAGACTATACGTGTCATCTTTTGGAGTAAACAACGTGTGTGTGTGTGTGTGTGTGTGTGTGTGTGTGTGTGTGTGTGTGTGTGTGTGTGTGTGTGTGTGTGTGTGTGTGTGTGTGTGTGTGTGTGTGTGGTGTGTGTGTGTGTGTGTTTAATGTGTGTGCATGTGTGTGGGAATACTACACAATGCAAGGACAAAAGCATGAAACTAACAGTGCCCGTGGACTCGTTGCACACTGCAGTGGAGAGTGAGCCGCTCCTCTGTGCCCCTGGTGGGCAGGGTCCCGCCGTGGCCTGCTCACACGTCACCGAACGTCCACACCCAGATTGTGTTAGGAGACACACACACACACACACACACACACACACGTGGATGGAGGGTTAAGCTTCTAGCACATACAGTGTACATGTACATTGCACGATATACCTCTCTTTGGTGTATGCCTTGCAAGGCTTCTGCAACTCCTCTCTTGTGTGCTGTTGAAAGTACACGTGTATCAATAGTCACAACCACACATACACAAGACACACCACCACACCATCATTGTGTCGCATGCACAAACAGAAACTACTGCATGCACAAAAAGCAAAACAGTACTTGCTAAAACACTCCAAACAAACATGAACACCATCACACACACGTAACAACACACATAACAACTCACATTACACACGCACACCAACACACATAACAACACCTGTACCTGCAACATTGCTCCCATCGGACTTATTGACAGTGGGCAATGAGAGAGGCAATGGAGCACCACGAGGCTCAAGAGACGGCTGGTGGCTCTCTCGAGGGGGCCTTCCCTGACGACGAGGCGACACAACCAAGTCATAGCCATCCTGATTTCCACCACCACCTGTACCAGGGTCTCCGCCCACCTCTACCCTAATTAACACCCTCCTCCCTCCAGATGCTACAAGCCTGCTCATGTCGCCCAGTCCCCCTCCCCGCCTCTCGGCCGCAGGACTGCCTCGCTGGTTCGGTTCCAATTGCAGCTCCTTCAACCCTTGAGTCACGCCCGTCACATCACTGCTGCTGCTGCTGCTGTTCTTTGGCAGGATCCTGGCGGGCTGGACGAAGCTCTCCCAGCTGGTGGTGCTGTCGTTGTGCAGACCACCGTTACTGCCACCACCACCGTACGAGCTGCGGATGTCCGCGATGACACGCTTGTCTTTGGCAGAGAGATGGAGGCTTGCAGACTGGGCACCAGTGACACCCGGGTCACTGCTGGATAAAGGTACGAGGCTCCTTGGGAGCCCTCTGCTAGGGGGAGGGGCTACGGGTGCCTCTTGAGGCAGAGTGGGAGGGCTATCGTAATGGCAGCGAGAGTTGTTCAGATGGTGAGCACTTTGGTCCACCTCCTGGCCAGTACTTGGGTCGCTAACGAGGTGCTCTGTGTCCGTCTGCAGCAACAGTTTAGAAGGAGGTTGTCGGAGAGGTGGGCTTTGTTTGGAATCAGAGTGAGCTGGCCGCGGAGCTTGCGGGTAAAGGTGGCGAAACATCTGGGAGAGGTTGGAGAGGTTTCTGCTACTGCCGGCAGCTGCATCTGTGCGTGTGTGGTGTGGTGTGTGTGTCGGTGATCGTGGCCAAAATACAAGTGTGTGTGTGCATGTGTGTGTGTGCGTGTGTATTTAAGATAACATGTTCAGCTGAGCGACCAAACTGAGCCTCACCGTTGGTCACAAGCTCTGACAGGTAAGTGGCCACGTACTGGGAAGCAAAGGCTGTCTTGCAGGAGGCATTGGTAAGGAGCTGGGCTGTGCTCATCTCGCTCCCCCGCCTCCTCCCCTCCTCCACACCTCCCCTCTGCCTCCCTTCGAGGGTCACGAGGGAACTGGAACGACTCCCTCCTCCCCCTCCTCCCCTCTTCTGTTCCACCAGCGTGACGGGTAAAATGTTGATGGGGTGGGAGTAGGTATATGAGGAGGGTGGGAGGGAGAGGGGTGGGAGGGTGCACAGAGGGGGCAGGATGGGGAGGGCGGGGAGGCGGGCCAGAAAGGAGGTGGAGTTGTGAAGCAGGCGACTCGACTCATACAGTGTCTCCCCTCTGCCTCCACTGTCACATGACGTCACACTCCCCATGGGGAGGGTCTGCTTGGCGTAGTCTTGGGTAACTGTCTCTATGTACTGTTCCTGGAGGGGGAGGAGTTGAGGTTGCAAGACTGGGGACTAGGGTCAACGATAATTACTTGTATCTTAACATTATGGTGGAAATGAATCGAGTTTAAAGGCAGTAGGGACTGGGGACAAGGAGATAGCCAGCTGTTACTTTAATGCTTTTTTTTGTTTTTTTCCCCCCCTTTCCTCTGACCTGCATTGCCACATTGGGTACAGTTTCGGAATGCATCTGAACAAACAGCCTGTGTCTCTGTTCCTGTAGGGAGCCAGCAGTGGTGTGCCCCTCCCCCTTCCCCACCCTCTCCTCCACCTCAAGATCAGCACTCTGGGATGTCAGCTCCAAAGTAGGCTACAGGGAGGACAAGAGGGGTGCTCGTCAGACCACAATACACATGCACCATTACCTTCTCTCCAAGAATAGGTGGAGCCACCTCTGGCATGGGATCCTGCACGTCAAGACAAGGAATACTTAACTATCTCAAGATCTTTTTAGCACAGCCCTCACTACCTGTGATGTAGCTATGAGGACCAATACCTGTGATGTAGCTATGAGGACCAATACCTTTGATGTAGCTATGGTGATGTAGCTATGAGGACCTGTGATGTAGCTATGAGAACCGATACTTGTGATGTAGCTATGAGGACCTGTGATGTAGCTATGAGGACCAATACCTGTGATGTAGCTATGAGGACCTGTGATGTAGCTATGAGGACCTGTGATGTAGCTATGAGGACCTGTGATGTAGCTATGGGGACCTGTGATGTAGCTATGAGAACCTGTGATGTAGCTATGAGAACCTGTGATGTAGCTATGAGGACCAATACCTGTGATGTAGCTATGAGGACCTGTGATGTAGCTATAAGGACCAATACCTGTGATGTAGCTATGAGGACCTGTGATGTAGCTATGAGGACCTGTGATGTAGCTATGAGAACCTGTGATGTAGCTATGAGGACCAATACCTGTGATGTAGCTATGGGAGCCAGCTTCTGTGTCATCTTGAGCAGAGCCTTGTGCTTGTTGCGCTCTTTGCGAGACTTCAGCTTCTTACGTTTCTTCTGCACGTGGGGGAAAAAAAAGATATTAAAATAAATAAAATACAGTTAGAATGCTGTATGAATGCTCCTTCTGTGCTTATGCGTAATCTATCTATCTGACTCATGCATTCCCCATCTAGGTCCCTGTTATGCATCGAAACAAGTTGACGGATAACAGTTTTACCCAAAAGGGGTCAGGCGGCAACCTAGTAACAGGGTGTACCCATCAGGCCAAGTCTGGGACCAAGGTAGCGCTGGCTTGCCTTGGGTGTGACCAGATGTGTCACACCATGACGCGGTCATGGGTTTGACACGGTCATGGGTTTGACGTGGTCATGGGTTTGACGTGGTTGGTCAGGGTAGAAGCCCAAAGGGTGCCGCCTGCCATTGATGTATGACAGTGTACAAGTACTACAAACAGTGCACGAGAGGAGTGGTGGGTAGGTCAGCAATACGTTCAGGTCATCGATAGCTGGCTATGAGACTGAATGGTTGCTTTCCCAAGAACACCATTATATATAGCAATATACAATACCTGGAACCAGAAGAAGGAACAAACTAGTTTGGGATAGTATGTTAAGAGTGGGAGTTGCAGACAGGGAGGCAGGCTAGACCTACTTAAACCTTAGACAAAGTCCCCTTTCAATGCTCTAAATGCTTTCCTATGCCACATCTAATTATAAGCAGGGGGTAGGTGCACAACGATTGCCTTTCATCAAAACATTAAACATTGTTTACTCCCTAAACAAAAAACATAAATTAAAACAAAATGAAAGTATCACCATCCACACACACACACACACACACACACACACACACACACACACACACACACACACACACACACACACGCACACACATGCCACCATACCTTCTTAGATGTTACCATATGCAATGGAGGTCCATCAGACACAGAGCTATCACTACCACTGCTGCTGGCAACAAAAGGGTTAAATCATCACTTCCAGACTCCACCCCCAAAACACCTTGATTCCTCTGGCTCCAGCACGATATCCAGTGGGTCCACCCCTTTGGGTACAGCTCTCCCCATGGCAACCAGCCTCTCCACCACCTCCTTACGATAGTCTTCCTCCACCTCACGCAACACCTGCTGCATCTGAAGGAACCAAGAAACTCTTGAACCACTCCCCCCACATGTGCCCCAAACCCAGTACTTAATCCCCAGTGGACACACAAATTGTATACACATACACAACCATACATATACATATACATCCACATACATTCATACCCACACGCATACACGCACATACTTTGCCACATGCATAAGTGCACACACATCCATGCCAAACAACGTACAGACATACATGTACTGTACACACACAAATAACCCCTAGTCAGCATCACCAGATGGACACGCCCACGGGAGACGCCCACCTTGGTTTGGTCGGGGTCACAGTACTCGAGGAGGGTGTCGCAGAGGTGTCGTCCCATGGTCTCCAGGTCTGCCGTGTTGAAGTGGTGTCCACTCTGCTTCCCGAGCAGGGAGCCACAGAAGGTGGCCTCCATGGTGTAGCTGTTACGCACCCCCAGCTCCCTCCACATGTACACACGTCCTGTGCCAAACTGCAAGGAATGCCAAAGGGACCGAGTTTGGGTGAGACACAAATATAGAAAGTGAGAGGATCCTCCTTGGTACGACACATTTTATGGGTAATTATGTTACCATCATCTGTTATTGCAGTTGGGCTGTATTTGAACATTGTCATGATGTAATACACAATACATTGACTACTAAAAATGAAATACATTGTACAGAAAGTGTCTATACGTCACGCCATAAAAGGCATTACAACTTCTAAGCATATCTGCATGCCCATAGCATGTAAACTTGTATTAAGTTGATGTATTTGGCAAAATGATTAAGTGAGCATGGTTTATTGTGCTGTCGTACCCACATCCTGTTATGGCATTCCATCATCATGCACTGGCTTCCATTGATATATATAATATGGCAAGATTGGGTTATGGCAGTACATAAAGGAGCCCACCTCCTCCCACAACCTACATTTCATAGTTTGGGTTGGCTATGGATTACAATATGATAATAAATATGCCTTTGATCCTACCCAAGGAAGTGTCCTTCCTGTGCACGTGGCAATGGCATCTTGATGAACAGCAGTGCATTCCATCTATGTCTGATCTCCATATATGGTAATTGTGTAATGTGTCATCCACCCACTGAGATGGTTTTTGTGGCACTAAATGGGGGTTTTCCCCTCGAAGGCTACTTTGTCTACAGGTGGGCCTCATGTTGCGGGTAGCGTCTTTTGTGCGCATAAAAGCTGAAGCAGGCAATGGAAGTCATCTCTGATCAGGGAACAGTTACGAGTGGGGTCCTTCTGACTATGGCCCTCCATTCTGTGATTTGCCCTGTCGCTATGATGCTGATCAGTTGAAGGAGGGCATTGCAGCCATTGTGGAGAAGGTGCATACCTCACCATGGAGTCCTGCTTAATTACAAGTAGACCACAGGATCAATACAGAATGAACCATTGCTAGCAGCCGTGTGTAAGAGGCATCTTGTGGTGACATGGTTCTTGTGATTTGGTGATGACTTTCATGACCGTTTCTGATGCCCAAATATGGCACAAAAAACCATTCTTGGGAAATGTATCGCTTACAAAGTATGTACAGGATGTTTATGAGCAAGACAGCATGTGCAAATGAATGGAGACCACATAGGCGTTGTGCACAAGACATCAGCAACTAATATTGCGGGGGTGGGGAGGGTGAAGGGCGAGGGTGAGGGTGAGGGGAGGGGGAGGGGGGAGGGGGAGGGGGAGGGGGAGGGGGAGGGGGAGGGGGAGGGGGAGGGGGAGGGGGAGGGGGAGGGGGAGGGGGAGGGGGAGGGGGAGGGGGAGGGTTTATATGCAAGAGAGAGAAAGCAATTTGGAGAAGTTAGCTATCACCACCAAGATTTAATATGCGTGCATAATATGTTTGATGACCATTCCTTGTCAAAGTACAGTTTCGATCATCATTGTTTCATCATACAGGTATGAGTACCAGTGAGACACACATCATACAGGTATGAGTACCAGTGAGACACACATCATACAGGTATGAGTACCAGTGAGACACACATCATACAGGTATGAGTACCAGTGAGACACACATCATACAGGTATGAGTACCAGTGAGACACACATCATACAGGTATGAGTACCAGTGAGACACACATCATACAGGTATGAGTACCAGTGAGACACACATCATACAGGTATGAGTACCATAGCCAACCAACTTTGACATGTACGTTTTGTGAGGAGGGCTGCTTTATCAATGAGTGCTCTGTTTAATTCAATGGTGATAGTAAACTTCTCCAATTGCATATTTCTCACAGGGCTCTCTCTTGCATATAAGCCCCAAGCAGTAAGGGAGTCTTGGAGTCTTCATAAATGAATTCTTGTTGCTGATGTATTGTGCACTGAAATGCATATGTGGTCTCCATTCATTTGCAGATGCTGTCTTGCTCCTGTACGTACTTTGTAAGCGATAGATTTGAATCATATGGTTATTGTGCCATATTTGGCATCAGAGTGATCATGAAAGTCATCAACCACAAGATTCATGCCACCACAAGATACCTCATCTGCTAGCAATGGTGGAAGTGTTTATCATACTGTACTGAAAGACTGAATGACCCCACTGTGGGCTATCTTGTGTACGTACAAAACTGTTCCCTGATCAGAGATGACTCCCATAGCCTGCTTCAGTACCCAGAGGATACAGGAACAACATTACCCAGAGGATACAGGGGACACACTACATTACCCAGAAGATACAGGGACAGACCACAAACCACCAAAGGCCAGAGGGGGTCCTTGCTTATTTCATGTCTTAATATGGCATGTCCAATAGGAGATGACCAGCCATCCAGGACACACCCAATGAGATGACAGCCATCCAGGACACACCCAAGATGACCAGCCATCCAGGACACACCCAATAGAAGATGACCAGCCATCCAGGACACACCCAATAGAAGATGACCAGCCATCCAGGACACCCCCAATAGAAGATGACCAGCCATCCAGGGACACCCCCAATAGAAGATGACCAGCCATCCAGGACACACCCAATAGAAGATGACCAGCCATCCAGGACACACCCAATAGAAGATGACCAGCCATCCAGGACACACCCAATAGAAGATGACCAGCCATCCAGGACACACCCAATAGAAGATGACCAGCCATCCAGGACACACCCAATAGAAGATGACCAGCCATCCAGGACACACCCAATAGAAGATGACCAGCCATCCAGGACACACCCAATAGAAGATGACCAGCCATCCAGGACCACACCCAATAGGAGATGACCAGCCATCCAGGACACACCCAATAGAAGATGACCAGCCATCCAGGACACACCCAATAGAAGATGACCAGCCATCCAGGACACACCGAATTAGAGATAAACTTAAACCATGATACTGTACATTATACCATTTCCTGGTGTTTAGTAATTTGGATTTTGTTTTTAGGTTGGGGGTGCTGGAGCTGATTTCTGCTATCATTAAACATACACCAATTACCCAAGAAATAAACGTTAATTTAGTGACACAATCCCATGTGTCACTTCATTTTCATGCATTACAAAGAATGGGCAACAATTACCCTCTGCTAAAAATAAAAATACAATGTACAACCTTTCCAATGAGCACCCACATGTACACATCTGATGCTCTCCAATTAAGAACAGTACACATCCACACCACATCCACACATACATCCGTGCACACATCCATCTTATTTACCTTGCTTTTATGCACAGCAAACTTTGAACTCTCGTACGAGAACTTTGATGGAGCATTCATAGATAGCATCTTAACAAAGACCCGTCCACACAGCTTGTTCACCTTATCTTCACTGGCGTGCCACACAGAGCAGGATTAAAATGATAACAATTACACTGCACGTTTAAAAAAAAAACCACTGCTAGATTTAAACTGATGCCAGCATTGAACACACTGCCACCCCACAAAACAGTTGTTTCACGAATGTGTACTATGAATTAGACACATGTCAGTGCCACTAGAGTAGAAGGCTTCAAGTGTTATGTACATGCAACAAAGAGTGGTAGTCTATCATTAAGTTGCACAACACCTGCACAATGTGTATTAAATTGGATTTGCAATTCCTTAGCACAGTAAAGGGTGTTCTCCATTTGTTCTAAGATTGCAGAAAATGACTGCGAATTTTATAATTTTATTCCACACATTCCACACAAATAGTTTGCATCAACGAATATTCGTTTCAGCAACCGTTTCCTCCCCATTTCCTCCCCGTTTCCTCCCCATTTCCTCCCCGTTTCCTCCCCATTTCCTCCCCGTTTCCTCCCCATTTCCAGTCTAGTTAGGTGTAAATGGTGGTAACATACTTGTTGTCACAGCCATAGATGAAGATATTCTGCTTCTTGCTGTGGCCATGCAAATCACAGTACAAAAGAATCTCTCTCTCCTCTGACAGCCTGACAGAGGGATACACACGCATCAAATGACCAGACGTAATATGTAGTGTATGTGTTTGTGTACATGTGTACATGTGCATGTATGTATGCATGTGAGTGTGTGTGTGTGTATGTATGCATGTGAGTGTGTGTGTGTGCACATGTGCATGTATGTATGCATGTGAGTGTGTGTGTATGTGTGTACATTTATGAAACAGCAGATGCACCATCAAAAAGAAATGTTACCCCCCCCCCCCCCCCTCTCCCCCAACCATAATTCCTTGCCCTTAATTTTTCTATTTTAAATTTCCAACCATAGTTTGTTTTTAGAGTCCACATTTATGGAAGGTCATGTACATGTAGAATGAGCCCTGGACAAACCAATCCAAGGTGTGGAAGATGGGGGGATGGATAGGGGATGGGGTGGACAGTAGACACCTCACCTCTTCACCATGGCCTTGGTGTGCCAGATGGATGGGTAGGCACCCTTCAGTTTGGAGCGGTAGTTTCTGTTGAGGTCGCGACCAGCCAGGGAACACCTGTAGTTGCCAGCAATGACCCCGTCAGGATTGAGCATGGGGATCACCTTGAACACAAACAGCTCTCTAAGCATCTGCGGAATGTTTTCATTTTTACTTTCACAGTTTTGATACACACTACACACAGTGACGCTCACTACACATGCACCCTATACACTGATACGCAATACATAATGTACACGCAAAACTATGATCCTGTAAATACAAATACGAGTGCACTATATATATATATATGTCCTTCCTTCTTTATGTGCCATCCACAATACATAGACACACACATACAACATACATGCACATGCACACATACACACACATACTGTATACACACATGTGCACACACACATACTACATACAGTGTATTGGCATATCAACCATATGCCACACCAACATATGGCCTTACATTTAAACTCGCCACACTTTTGTAACTACTATTACTCCTTCATCACAACCCTCCCCACTGCCTCCTTCATCCCAACCCTCCCCACTGCCTCCTTCATCACAACCCTCCCCACTGCCTCCTTCATCACAACCCTCCCCACTGCCTCCTTCATCACAACCCTCCCCACTGCCTCCTTCATCACAACCCTCCCCACTGCCTCCTTCATCACAACCCTCCCCACTGCCTCCTTCATCACAACCCTCCCCACTGCCTCCTTCATCACAACCCTCCCCACTGCCTCCTTCATCACAACCCTCCCCACTGCCTCCTTCATCACAACCCTCCCCACTGCCTCCTTCATCACAACCCTCCCCACTGCCTCCTTCATCCCAACCCTCCCCACTGCCTCCTTCATCCCAACCCTCCCACTGCCTCCTTCATCCCAACCCTCCCCACTGCCTCCTTCATCACAACCCTCCCCACTGCCTCCTTCATCCCAACCCTCCCCACAACCTCCTTCACACTAAGAGTCCCATTAACCATTCCATCACACTGCTCCCTCTTTTACATGCACAAAAACACATACTCTCCAGTGTTCACATGTATCCTGTACACAATCCACAAACTGCCCCAAACCCACACCCGACATATATATGTAGATTACATCACATAACCACCACACACATATCTTACCACCCACCCACGCAAAACACACACACACACACACACACACACACACACACACACACACACACACACACACACACACACACCGTGGCATCTGGGGACTGTCCAGTCAGGTAGTCCAGCAATCCCTTCATCACCCAGGAGCTGTTGGTCTCGCCAGGGTGCACGCGGGCAGACAGCACTACAGCCCTCTTGCACTAGAGAGAGGTATGGAGGTCAAAGACACCCATTGAAACACGGACCCCATTGAAACACATGTGATCAGGAAGTACCACTTTAGGAAGGACATCATTCAAAGATCTCATTGAAAGATGGCCAAGAAGTACCAATGGGTGCATGCCAAAATGGGTATGGTCACCTAATACACCCTAGCAAGGTCCATGTGGCCTATTGAGCCATGACATCTGTAAGTATCACATGTGGTGTCATGCAAAAGGGGCTCATGGTTACACAAACTTACTGATGCAATACATACAGTGTGTTGGACTTGAGCAGCTCAAAGTGCTTACAAAAATGTTTTGCATCCTTTGGTGTTTATCATATGACATGTTTTCATCACCTTACAATCATTGTCACATTTCCCCCACACAATGCAAATACATCCCACCTCACACCCAATTAGCACAATCTAAACCCACAAACACCCACCTTCCCACACTTTCTCCTTCCTCCCCTCCCTCCCCTCCTCTCCCTCCCTTCCTCTCCCTCCCCTCTCTCTTAACCTTATGATCCTCATGCGACTGTGCTGGTGAGGTGATGGTGAGGATGGGGACCGGGTTCCCGGCAAGGGTGTGGCAGAGTGTGCGTTGCTTGCAGCATGAGGCCCTCAGAGGGTCCATCTGGATGGCCCCCAGGTCATCCTGGAGGTCACTGTATGTGTATGGGTAGCAGTGGGCAAAGTAGCATGTGTCCTGGCCGTGTTGGAAGGTGTGGGACCAGGTGAGGCAGTAAAAGAAGGACTCTCGCTTGACATTGGGGCGCCTCGTGGACGATTTGAAGTATTTGATGGCGTGCCCAGTCCTTCTCCAGCCGACCTTCTGGGACTTGGCGTCAGCTTCCGAATAGAAGAGCGGCTGCATGCCTTTACTGTACAGGCTGCTGTCCTGAGAGAGAGAGAGAGACATGCCATCATCACCACAACACTAATTCCTCTCCCCCTCTCTCTCTCATGTGGCGACAGTAGCAGTGGCATGCCATATGATGGACCACTTCAATACTCCCATGACAGACCACTTCAATACTCAGACCACTTTACTTGTACTTTGCCACATACTCTCCTCTGTGTGACATGCTGCCACTTCATCCTTTTCAAATTTGGATGAAACAAATGCATGCCACGTTTGATAGCATTGGTGATGGTGGTGGTGACAACATATGCATGACCATAAGCACTGACAGTACGGATACTGTATACGCACATATATTCCACACTTCCTTAAAAATCTCTGCTCCAAATGGCCGTGAAACACCCAGCTCTCCGCCCAGCTGGCTTACTTTGTACAGGTTGATGATGGTGAAACGGTAGGTCTGTCCAGCCCGTGTGTTCTGCACTCTGAAGAAGTACCACTGTGTGTGCTTCTGCGTGTAGAGGTCACCTCTTAGAACCAACTCATAGTCCCAAGGGCCACTGGTGGATGGATAGAAGGGAAGGGGAGAGGGTAAAGATGGATTCCAAATGCATGCATGCTCACACATACACACATACACACACATACACACACACACATACACACACATACACACACATACACACACACACACACACACTATACACTACTGTTAAACGCTACAGTGCTCAGGCTAAGAAACCATGTCCTAGCAGCTACCAAACTTGCATCATGTCCTGCCGTAGAAGCAACATTCCACCATACACCCCCCCTACTAAAAGTGAACAACAAAAGAGGTTTGGTTGTGACACAAGGACCCAGCAGTGAAAACTGGTTTGGCATTCAGACTACACTGTCAAACACCTGTATTCATCAAGTACCAACCACATGACTCTCACCTCTAGGTATAAATGATGACAGCATGCAAAGCAATGCAATGCAAAACACAGGTGCACATCTGTCAGACACGTACATACATGCATGCACACACATGCACACACATACACACACAAGCATACACATACGCATACTACACATATATCCACAAACACACCCACATGCACAATACACACATACACACACAATCTGCACCATAAACACTTACACCTTCACTGCCTTCTCCAGATTTCCACTCTCAAACCTTGACTCAAATATGAGCGTAGAGCTATCAGGCTCAATGGGTGGCTGTGCAGTAAGCTTCCCACTTGGCCCAGTCCTGGCACTGGTGAACTGAACACATCCAACCAAAAAGGGCAATGGAAATAGATGATGAAAGAATGCCAACACAATACACATATAAGGAAATGGTCACATGATCTAGGCATTAAAAACAAAGACAAAGTTTCTCTTGTTTTTTATTTTCTTTTTAATAACTTACACATTTGGCGTGGATTGGTTGGTTGAGGAAGACCACCTCCCCCCCCTCTCCTTCGACACTAAGAAGTCTTGGAGTGACACTAGTGCAATCTTCTGGGGGTGTGGGCATGTGACAGGCCATGAGACCATGATGAAACCCTTATCCCATTCAAAAGAGTCAACCACACTAAAGCAGATGAACATTTAGACACCCCTACTCACCTGGTGTGCAGAATGGTTCAGTGTAAGGTGGCGGATTGCTGATGAGCTTGGGCCTCAGAGGAAGGCACTCCAACTCCACAGGCCTGGGTTGTCCCCGCGAGTGTATATGTGCATATACGTGTGTGTATGCATGCGCATGCAGTGTGCATACATGTGAATGTGTGTGTAAGTGTGTATGTGCATAAGTGCACAACTGTATGCATGTACATAGTACACTCATAGAGCTTTGTTTAAGGTCTGTTGAATGCTTGGGGGGTAGGGAGGGTCATGGCTAGATCAGGCACCAGCTTCCCATGAGTAACTATCTGCATGAAGCAGCAGCCATCTTTGGAACAATCACTAACAAACATACCCCAAACCAGTTTTGTGTTCTGGTGCCATACAGCACACATATACACAAGTGGAAAAGGGGGAGGGGGGGGGGTACTCAGTAACAGGAGCAACCTTACTGCAGTGTGTGTAGATCACCCAACCCACCCCTCCCATCTTGTTATGTATCCCAGACTTGTACACTGCACTTGTACATGTACATGATTATTAGTATCACAGGTGGGTGGTGCCCTCTGGGCTTTTACCCTTATCAGCTTATGCAGGTAGACCCAATGGTAAGCCAGCACTTACCATTGGTCCCTACGGGTTGGGTAGAAATCACCCAGTTGTGCCCCCTATGTATGTGACCAAACAACTTATGGTGAACAGTACAGGGGGGGGGGGGGGGGGGGGGGGGGGAAGCTTGAAAGAAAGGTGTAGGAGAGCATGTTAGACGCCATTAAATACAGTATGTTCTTTGTACATGTATGATTTGGTTAGTTAACTAACAAATAAGTGTATCAGCACTAAACTGAGCAGCTTGCAAGCGAGTTTGGGTGTGTGGTGTGTGGGTGTGGTTACCATTGTGGCTTGGGTGGCCCCCTGCAGTGACGATTCAAGCCCCATGGCTCCCTCAGAGTGTGCACCTATTAGAGGAGTCCATGCACACAGCGATAAAAGAAAGGTGTGTACAACCCCAAAGGAGGGAATGGCTATACACACGCATTCACACCTCTTTGCCTTCTCTGATGTGTGATACCAGCTGCGTGGTCCTACGTCTGTCTTCCTCGGTAATTCCTAACGTGCGTGCAAATGGACGGATTAGTTTTGTACACTTTCATTGTTATGTTGTTTTTTTTTGGTAATTGAAATATGAAGCAAATACGCCCGGCGTGGGCGAAGGAGGCATTGCGATGCTGTAACACAAACCTATTGTCTTGTCGACAGGAACATTCGGTTTATTGTCAAGATGCTTGAAAAAGCCATGTGCTTGTAACGCCCTTTTGATATGGTCCTCAGGCGCCTCTTGACTCTAAAAGGAATGGCGCGCATTTAAATGCCGCAATAATTTCTGAGGTGCAGAAATTCTGCGCCTAACTTTGGTATACGGTTATATCCTGTAGAAAGATCCCGGCACGCGCCCTGTTTATACATTCACTCACTAAAGACACGTCCAGCTCTTTGCTCAACAGTTTGAGGTGGCCTTCCATATGGTCTTCCGTTTGCCTTGTTGCCATGGTAATTCATTTATAACCGTGCACAATAAATTTGCGACGATCAATAAATACCGGTATTTGATTTGGGAAGCACATCCTTCTACACACCTCCGATACTCCCACAGCGTTTAGAGTTTAGTGAAGCAAAGCCTGTTCGCCATTCAGGAGAACTTGAAAAAATAATAATTGAATTAGAACAGGCGGTAGCAGCTAGTGTATGGAGATTTCTTTCGGAGGTTGTGGATTTCTCGGCGTCTACCATATCGGAGTGGGCAAGTGCTTCGAAGACAATGCCCGGCACTTACTCAAAAGCTTCAAAGGCTTTTACGGCGCTTCGGCAGGTTCCATCTGCGCAGCCGCTGCGGCTTGTCGCTGCGACTCTATGGTGGCCTATAAATGGGTGAAAAAGACGGTCGAAGCTTCCCGCGTCTATCGCATGGGTCTTCTCAACCCACAGTTCGACTTGTACACGCGACTACGCACCTTTCTCGAAAGCTACCTGCCCAAGGACGCTCACAAGCGAGCGCGAGGAAAAGTACGCATATCGATGACCACTTTCCCCGACATGAAAAACTACATTGTTTCAGACTTCACGACACGAAAGGAATTGATCAACGTAAGAACTTCGTAGCGAACTGGGGCGACATTGATAATTATGCGTTCTTTTGTGCATGACTTTGTGTGTATTTCGCGTCGCGTTTAAAACCAAGTACCCGCGTAACGTTCGTGTAATGTATCGTCTTTCTTTTTGTGTAGGCAATCATTTGTAGCAGTTTCATCCCCGGCTACGCTGGATTCAAGAATCTACCGCGGTTCAGAGGAAAGGTAAGGTCATCACAAAAGGTTCCACATGTCTACAAACACGGGTCTACATGTACAAAGTGGTGTAATACTGAAAAGTGCGCACACGCGGATACCAATTAGCGTACTGTTTGTGTTACGTGAACCCAATTGTCGTCATGTCGTTGCCTTCTTTCGCAATTTCCTGCACTACAGCTCGTGTTTGACGGAGGGTTCTCCAGTAACATCCCGTTTGGGAAGGACCCGAATGTCATTACCGTCTCGCCGTTCAGCGGCGGTTGTGACATATGCCCGGTGGGCGAGTCACCCGTCGTCATGGTGGTGCACCCCGTCGACCAGCCCCTGCAGCTGAGCACGGAGAACATAGCGCGTCTGCTCAACTCACTGAACCCTTCGTCGTGGGACTACCTGGAGAAGCTATTCCACCAAGGCTACGAAGACTCATTGAGATTCCTGATGGGAGAAGGTGTGTGTGTGTGTGTGTGTGATGTGTGTGTGTGTGTGTGTGTGTGTGTGTGTGTGTGTGTGTGTGTGTGTGTGTGTGTGTGTGTGTCTGTGTCTGTGTCTGTGTCTGTGTATATGGGTTGGGTGTGGTGGTGTGCGCATGTGACAATGAACAGGACGTACATGATTAATTGCAATTCCTTAAATGGACCACCCAGCAAGCTGACACACACACACTGAATCCCCTTCTCTGGGACCTTGAATTGCATTGTAGCAATCTTATCTGCGCAACTAGGGGTCCTCTCAGTAAATCCACGTGCACGCTAGTAATCTTCGCTGACACACACACACACACACACACACACACACACACACACACACACACACAACACACACACACACACAATATTTGGCTTGTAAATAAGAATTAGTCAGGTATCCTCTAATGATATCACACATTACCTTACAGTCATCCGCTCCATGTGCATGCCACAGCCAGCCAGGCACCACTGCAGTCATAATAGGCACTCAGCTACAGCCAGTAGTCATTTCTTGGTATTTAAAATAGTCATTGTATTTGCTGGTCTCAAAGTACTAATGCATCCATCCCTTTCAAACAGGCCACGTGAAGACCATGGTACCATACTCCAGAAGGTGTTCCAGGGACATCCAGTCCACGGAGATGCCCTCTGCAGCAGTTGACACAACTGAAGCCGAGAGCGAGTACTTTAGTGTTGATGGTGGTGACAGCTTTGTCCCCGTGGAGAAGCACTCTCGGTCGCAGTCCTTCGCGCTCTCCAATGGTGGCGAGTTCCTCAGCTGTCTGGACGAGGAGGAGGTGCGGTCACTGGACCCTGAGGATTGGTATGAGCTATACCCGGGACATGGAGTGGAAGAGGAGGAGGAGGAGGAGGTGGGGGTTGGGTCAGCAGTGGCATCACCTGTGCCTCAGAAGTCATGGTTGAGGTAAATGGGACATGTGACATTATATAGGGTGCACGGCAGTGGTTTTTTTTTTCATTCTTTTGTGTGTTAAATGGCTTTGTTTTGTTAGTTTGTCGAATGTTTGTCTGTTTGTATGGTTGTGTCAGTATGTGTGTGATCGTGTCTGTCAGTATGTGTGTGACTGTGTCTGTCAGTATGTGTGTGTGTGTGTCTGTATGCTGTAACTGTGACTGTGTTTTGTGTTTTCTTTTTGGAGGGGTTGTGACAGTCGCCACAGGTATGCAACTTGTGGTAGTTACACCTTGGTGATCTCACATAGCTTTTTTGTACATAATGCGAGGAATTTCCTTTTAAACTATTCACTGAAGTGACTTCCTCTCCTCCTCCCCAACCCTTCCTCTCCTCCCCAACCCTAGTCGGTGTCTCAGCCTGCCCTCCTACCCTGGAGGTAAGATGGCGCACCTGGTCACATCGTGGATGGACCACTCACTGCATCCACTTGAGAAAAGCTGGTAAGAAGCGGGTGACATCGCATTCCTAGTGTTACATTGTAATTACTGCCACCCTCTGATCTTGCTCGCCTCGTCCCCAGGGATGGTGATCACAGCACTCCTGCCTTCTTGCACAGTGTGTTGTCCAATTGGCCAGGCTCCATGGCTGTTTTCTGAATTTTTTTTTTTTTTTTTCAACCGTGGCAATGAATTGTTTGTATTCATTTTACGTGTTTCCTGTGTTTGTTGCATCGTGTACGAGAAGACGAGATACAATATAATTATGATGTATTCTATTTATGGATCTAAATAAAGAAACCACTAACGCGTCGCGATAAACGACTGCTGCATGCTTAGCGCTACTGATTATAACGTCATGTTACTAAATGTAGACATACGTCACTGTACTGAATGACGAACAAAGTCACGGGCTCTTGCGTCATATTGTGAACTAGGCTTAAAAATATGACGCAAGAGCCCGCGATGCGTCGCGATGAAAAAAAAGTTCTGCACTGGGCTCGGCCGTCACTTTTTAATAACGTACCAGTTTCGGGCGTGGTTTATCGCTGCGACGTCGCATCGCGTCACAGGCCTGCGACAACCATCGCGTCGCATATCGCGGACTCTTGCGTCATATTGTGAACTAGGCTTAAACACGTACGTGTAACGTGACGTTACGTACTTTGTTATACGTAAACAATTCATTCAATATTACACAACCTGCAAAAGGTGTCAAAACCAACCTGCATTAATGACCGGTGTTTTTAAAAGTAGAACCACAGATATTGGAATGCCGGTGGGGCAGTGTTATCATTAAAGGCACTTGCACCACGTTCCTCTCACTAGCGCATTGTATCGTGTATGACGTTTATTTCATGCATTACTCAATAAACTATGTATTTCTACTGTATATACCATGCTGTTTGCTCCATTGCTGCCCCTCCCCTCTGCTGCCCTTCTCATGGCCTCCCATGCTCTTTGATGCCCCTCCCATGCCCTCTGGTGCCCCTCCCATGCCCTCTGGTGCCCCTCCCATGCCCTCTGATGCCCCTCCCATGCCCTCTGGTGCCCCTCCCATGCCCTCTGATGCCCCTCCCATGCCCCTCCCATGCTCTTTGCTACCTATTCTTACATCCTTTCTAGTATGATTTGCGTGCGTATGTATTGCGGTTTCAGTTTATTTCTTGTTTGTTGTCGGATTCCATTACTGAACTTGCGAACTCTTCTCAACCTCTTTGCCTGCCATTAATGCTACCCTTTATAACTTTCACTTGTCATTTCAACATCTGGCTTCAACTTCTTTGATTACACTCATCAACAGAAGATCTGTCATAGCTAAATGTCAACTGACCAAAACAAACAGGGCACGGAACACACAGCAGAAGAATGGGTGTTCTGAAGGCACTTTCCAGGAAGACTTAAGACTTAAGTGTCATCATGGGGGGGGGGGGGGGGGGGTATTAACAGGTCTCTCACCATGCACCATGAATTTATATTATTAAGAATGAGCTCATCCTACATCACACTGAGCCCATTAATTCAATCAATGAGTCCCGCAATTGCCCTTCATGAAAACTACATAATTACAGTGCACCTTCCTTTTCATTTTAAAATGCAGCATTTAAATTATGAATTCTTAGTCTTCAATGTACTAGTTGATATTTACCAGCTGTACTACGGAAGAATCATTGCACATATGCGCAAGTATAATTATTTCATTCACTAAGTTACACAGAACAGAATAACAGAAACATTAAGTTGGTAGCCACTGAAGTCACCATATGACCCACTGGTCCCCTGACCCACCCCCTTGATGCTCACCATATGACCCACTGGTCCCCTGACCCACCCCCTTGATGCCACTGAAGTCACCATATGACCCACTGGTCCCCTGACCCACCCCCTTGATGCCACTGAAGTCACCGTATGACCCACTGGTCCCCTGACCCACCCCCTTGATGCCACTGAAGTCACCGTATGACCCACTGGTCCCCTGACCCACCCCCTTGATGCTCACCATATGACCCACTGGTCCCCTGACCCACCCCCTTGATGTCTTTTTGAAGTCAACCAAAAATTTCAATCCATTTCCCCGCAAACAGACGCGCGCACAGCATAGAGATAAAAACACATGATAAACAGAGAGGACCCATTGCTAACTAAACATAGTTATTAAGTCGAGTGCAAGAGGGGCACACCAAATTGTGCCATGAGGCGGAGTCCCACCGTCATGATGTAAGACCAAATCTCACGGGCCACTCGAGACTTGAGGTAGAGCACTCTTGTGGCCAATAGGAACATGATGAAATTGAAGGTGTATCGCATGTTGCGCAGTCTATGGGGAAGCGAAAGAATCAAATATAAATTGAAGTGGTCAATGCTAGGTTCATTTTGAATACAGTACAGAATCTTATATTATGGAAATACTGTATTTTCAGATCTCCCCCCCCCCCCCTCCCTTCTTACAAAACTCGTTTTAATTATAAAAAGTGAACACTTTAACACAAATATGTTTGAAACACAAAACACATATGTATACAGATAATACGAAAATATTGTACTGTGACATTTTTTGACACGAAATTTTTATTAACGAAAAAAAGGCAAATTACAGTAAGAACTAAAAGGCTATAAGCAATTTGTAGTCAGCTTTCCTCTCAACAAAGAAAGATCACATAGAAAGCAATTTGCAGATTTGAATGTAGTTAATTACTGTTCCCTTCTAACAATTAATACTCACCTTTTGATCTGTTTCCTGGCCTTGGGGAGGTTGGCGGGGTCTTCCTTCAACAGGTAGTACTTGGTGCCAGCACAGAATGTCTCAACGTACTGCTCCCAGTCCAGATTCCTCACATCAAAGTAGAAGGTCTCTTTGTCTTCCTCGGTCATGAGAGAAAGAAGGCTGAGGCAGTTATTTGCCTTCCACTGTGGGATCACGTGTGTATGGGTATGTATGTGTGGGTGGACAGTGTAATGTGCGTGTGTGTGTATGTGTGTGTGTGTGTTATGTGTTGTGTATGTGTGTGTGTGTGGACAGTGTAATGTGTGTGTGTGTGTGAATATATGTGGGCGTGCATGTATATTTTTGTGCGTATGAGTGTCACATCTTTGGTGTGTTCTAAAAGGAGAGAGCCTCTTACCACCCATCCGTGCTCAATGAAGTAGCTCAGACACTCTACAGCCACCTCTAGCTTGCGATACACCTTCAGCATACTGTGTGAAAGAGCAGGGGAGGGGGGTACATAGTGATGGAGAGAGTGTGGGGATGGTAAAGAAGGGTAAAGGATGCATGAGGTCAGGTAAGGTCCTCTCCCCAAAGTGTGCTTACATTGGTTTCTTTCCCATCGCCCACAGAAGGACGTCGGCAAAGAAGCCAGGTACATAGTGGAGGAAGAAGTTCCAGTACTTCCATGCACTCCTACATAGCAAGGAGGAGGATGAAGAGGAAGGGGGAGGGGGAAAAGAAGGAATAGGGGAAGGGAGGAAGAGGAGAGAGGATTGGGGAAGGAGGGAGGAGAATGAGGGAAGGAGAGGAAGGGATGAGGAGGAATAGAGAAGAGGGGCGGATTAGGGGAAGGGGAGGGGAGGAGGGGGATGACAAGTGTAAAGAGGACGATCACCTAACCCTAAACCATAAGAGTAGGTATGAATGGAAGGGACAGAAACACTGCAATGAAAATAGAACAATGTCTACTGTTACCAAAAAATTCTTCGAGAAAGACCCTTTGATAAATTATACAAATTTCATGTTCCCAGCTTCTATTTTGTCGAAACAGCGTATCTGCTCCTCCAATTCCACAATTGCCAAGTTTAGGTTACATGGCTATATAATTTTAAATATTTGGTTAAAGTAATGCTTACATTTCGCGCTTCGGAAAATCGTAAACCATTTATAACCAGTCATGTGAACCATTATAACCACTGTCATGTGAACCATTAAAACCATCGTCATGTCACAATAAAATTAGTTAAAGCCACACGGCCAAATGCAATGCTGTTACTTAATACTCCTCAACCACCCTGTATACAAGCACACCAATGGATTCAAGATTTGTCTGATGTTTCACGGCAGGTTAGCAGTAGCAAAGGAAAATAAGAAAGTTGTAAGATGCAATTGCTTATTACAAGCTTTGTTGTCAAGGTACTGGAGCACTAGTATATTCTAGGACTTTAGCTTTTTTTTTTTCTTTGAAAGGTCACAAGGCAGAGGAGTCTCAGAAACTACACAATGTGTGATTCCGTACATGTACATGTATGATCCATCATCCATGTGAGTATGTATGTGTGTGTATGTGTGTGTGTGTGTTGTGTGTGTGTGTGTGTGTGGTGTGTGTGTGTGTGGTGTGTGTGTGTGTGGTGTGTGTGTGTGTGTGTGGTGTGTGTGTGTGTGTGTGGTGTGTGTGTGTCTGTGTGTCTGTGTGTGTATGTGTGCATGGGACATGGTGCCATACATGTACATGCACATGGGTGTACGTGTGTTGTGATGTGTGTGTGTGGTGTGTGCATATGTGTGAATGTGTGTGTGTGCATGGTACATGTATGTGTGTGTGAGTGGGGGGCGGAGCATACACTTACGCGGGAGTGCTCTTCACAACCCAGGGTCTCCTGTATATCTGGTCAAAGGGACGCTCTGTGTAGCTTTTGATCACTGTGCCATCTGGAGAGAACAACGGAATCGGATCAACACACCACGAATGAACCTGGAGCTAATGTATCGTTAACCCTCTTATCTGCTGCATTTTCATTGGTTGGCTATGTCTTTGTAAACCTTGCATTGGAGGACTTCAGTAGTCAAATGTGATTTGTCAAGTGCATGAACCCAATTGAATGGATGCAATTGTCTTCCCACAGTCCCCTCCCCCTCTCCCATTGTTTACACTCCCCTCCCCCTCTCCCATTGTTCACACTCCCCCTCCCCCTCTCCCATTGTTCACTATGTTGCATCAGATGTTCCCAGGCATTGCCTAGGTCATAAGGCTAGGAGGTTGGTATCCCCTAGCTTTTTCAGCTGCCAAGGAAATGTCACTGGTTCAAAATGCAGGACTTCTTTTTTTTTTCGTTAGACAAACCTATCCACTTCTATTTACCAAATAACTACAGAAGTGGTCTACACATCGTAGCACAAACATACATTGTATGAACCAAGGTTAGTTGGCCTACACCGGAGAATACTACAAGAACGACAAAGACGTACTGTGTTTTGTAAGATCAAACCACTACTCAAGTCTACCTGCTTCTCTTTGTATACCACATTCCCTAAGGTTTTCCAACAACTGGTCACTTTACATCCCATTTGCCAAACCTCTGCCTTCCAGTTGTCACATTTTATCAGAGTAACATATTTATGGAACAATGTACCCTCACAGATTGTCTCCCATCCAAGTACCATCCATTTTATTTCAAGAAGCTGATGTACTTGGCACTCTCCAGAATTGTGCATGTTCAGGAACGAACGTTCAGTTCTGTGTTATCTCATGCGTTCAAACATTCTGGAGACGCCCTTCATATGAACTACCACAGCAACCAGGGACAACCCTTACACATCCGCTGTTGCATTAACTCCTTGAGTGCTAATTGTACATACACACAGTAAAAATATTTCCAAATTTTGTTTACAGCTGTACGAGTAAAATGTTTGAATGGGGTGAGTACCTTTGTACTGGTGTTTAGTGTAATGTCTTGTCCTTCCTAGTACAAGGTACACCCTTTCAAACTGTGCAGCCTTGACTCAATGACTAAGGTGAAGGAAGCGTTTATCGTTGGTGTCAAGGTAACGTGCACCGTGATACAGTTGGCTTCTTTCCCCTGGTCAGTTTGCCATTCATTCTACCTCGCACAAGAGAAGAACAAGGGATTCCTTCATAACACACAGTAGGAAGTGTAAATATTCAACCCACTCAATTCAAAATTTGCTGCCATTTGTTAAAACGAATGGAGCTGTGGTTTTCACCAAACCAACCACACCCTAAATAAAGCCTCCCTTCCCCCTTTGTGACTCACACATCCTGATCCAGGAGATGGGATTGAGGTTGCTTGTGGTACAGTTGTACACAATGGGCTGGGCTGGCTTCTGTAGGGCTGTGACCCAGCCCACAGAGACGAGCATGTTGTTTACATAGTCCACAGGTATGAAGTCTGCTATGTTGTTCTCCTGACACTTGAGCACGCGAAGCAGACCTTTCCCAACCTGTGCATGTGTGTGTGTGTGTGTATGTGTGTGTGTGTGTGTGTGTGTGTGTGTGTGGGAAGTAGATAATGGATGAAAGTAGGATTAGGGTGAAATGGGAGGTGAAGAGTGAAGTAGAGAGAGGTGAGGAGAGAGAATATAAGAGGGAACTTGGGGGAGAGAGAGGGAGGAGTGAGGGGGAGGAGAGGGTGGAGTGAGGGGAAGGTGGAGGAGTGAGGAGAGTGAGGGGAGGAGTGAGGGGAGGTGTGAGTGGGAGGAGTGAGGAGAGTGAGGGGGAGGAGTGAGGAGAGTGAGGGGAAGAGGGTGCTCAAGATAAAGGATGGTGGAAGTCTAGGGGAGGATGAGAGGAATGGAGGGTGTGAAGAGAAAGTGTAGGGTGATGAGGAAAAAGAAAGGAAGCCCTGGGAAATAGGAAGAGAAGGGAAGGACGAGACAGAATGTAGCACAAAGGAGTAAACAAAAAGTAAAAGTGAGGATGGAGTGAATAGAAGCTGACGAGGTGATCAACGAGTGACCATGAGGTAGGAGTAAAGACAAGAGACACACAGCAAGAGCATGGGGGAGGGAGGGTCGTACAGCGAGAGCATGGGGGAGTGAGGGTCGTATGTATACTTACAGCAACGTAGATTCCTCCAGGCCCATGTAGACAGTCGATCCAACCCTACATGGAGGTGAGCCGGTGGAAGATCAGACGATATCAAACACACCAACCAACACACGTGCCCAGGGCCCCCAATGATGGGAGACTCACAGGGTGTGGCTCCTTCAGAGCAGCCCCGATGATGGAAGGACGGAATATGGCGACAGGGAGGCCCTTGCACTCCTTCACCAGCAGCTGCTCTGCCAGTGCCTTGGTGTAGGTGTAGGTGTTGGGCCTGTTCTTGAGGAGGGATGGGGTGAGGGCCTTGAGCTGGTCATCGTCCATCCATCTAGTCACAGGGGTGAGGAGGTGCAGTGGGGTGGGGGAGGGTGAGGAGGCAGGAGGGTGAGGAGGGTGGTGAATAGAGACAAGAAGTGAGGAGATTTCAAGGGGGAGGGTAGCATGGGATTAAGTGAGTGATAAGGATAAGATGGAAGGCATGAAGAAAGAGGAGTGGAAGGTGAGAGAAAGGAAGGGAGGGATACAGTGAAGAAGGGGAGGGAGAGGAAGGAGGGAGGATAGGAGAGAAGACAAGGGAGAGGAAGGGAGGGAGGATAGGAGAGAAGACAAAGGGAGAGGAAGGGAGGGAGGATAGGAGAGAAGACAAAGGGAGAGGAAGGGAGGGAGGATAGGAGAGAAGACAAAGGGAGAGGAAGGGAGGGAGGATAGGAGAGAAGACAAAGGGAGAGGAAGGGAGGGAGGATAGGAGAGAAGACAAAGGGAGAGGAAGGGAGGGAGGGATAGGAGAGAAGACAAAGGGAGAGGAAGGGAGGGAGGATAGGAGAGAAGACAAAGGGAGAGGAAGGGAGGGAGGATAGGAGAGAAGACAAAGGGAGAGGAAGGGAGGGAGGATAGGAGAGAAGACAAAGGAGAGGAAGGGAGGGAGGATAGGAGAGAAGACAAAGGGAGAGGAAGGGAGGGAGGATAGGAGAGAAGACAAAGGGAGAGGAAGGGAGGGAGGATAGGAGAGAAGACAAAGGGAGAGGAAGGGAGGGAGGATAGGAGAGAAGACAAAGGGAGAGCGAGAATGAAGGTATGGTGGGTGGGAAATAATGCGCATTAAATTATAAACATAACCTTTGTGAACTATGGACAACCCGCACAACCCATGATTTCCATCTTCTATGGGGACAATTAGCTCCTTATATGGACAAGGGACTTACTCCAGGAGTTCTAGAAGCTTCTCAGCAGAGGGGACAACGGGATATACTACTTCATCGATGGTGTCGCCAGATGGACGGTCGCAGTAGGCGTACGCTGTTGAGACGTGTACGAACGACTGTTGTGAGGGTGCATGTGTGAGTGTAGATGGGCGTGTGCACGTGTGTATGTGCAAAGATGTACATGTGAGTATTGTGGGGGTGTATGTGTGTGTGTGTGTGTGTGTGCATGGACATGGGTGAAGTAGGTGCAAGCATTTAAGTGCAAACATGCAACATTTTCTACTCAAATGGAATCAACTACAATCTCACACACACACACACACACACACAAACATACATATACGCACACACATACACAAACATACATATACACACACAGACACACATATACACAAACACAAACATACATATACACACACAGACACACATATACACAAACACAAACACACATATACACACACAGACACACTTACTCAAACTCTTATGCAACAGGTACTACAAAGCTCGTTAACACTATCACCTTTTCCTAACCTCATGTTCAACACCTCATTGATTGGGACTGCCAAACGCTTGGCACCCACTCAGTCACCTCAATTCATGAAGGAACTAACTATGAAATGGGGAGATGGGGTGGTGTGGTGGTGGTGTGGGGGAGATGAGGGTGGTAGTGGGGTCTCTACAGCACTCATCCATGTAGCTACATGGCATGTCATGGAATATTGAAGCCATCCCACAGCAGACAATAGAACACCCTAAAAAGGCAGAGTACACACAAGCTACCTCAATCATCTAGTGTACACAACTAGCTACATGGCATGTCATGGAATATTGAAGCCATCCCACAGCAGACAATAGAACGCCCTAAAAAGGCAGAGTACACACAAGCTACCTCAATCATCTAGTGTACACAAGCATACACAAGTGGGATTGCGAGATCAGCAGTGTGCCTTGTCATACCACTACAACACATACTGCATGCACACATGCACATATACATGCACAAAAGCACACGTAAGTAAGTGCACACACAACACTTGCACAGCATACTCTACATGCAAAGAACAGATGTACATGTAGATAGGCCATTACACACCCACCTGCACACAACACATATCTTATGTAACACCAATCCGTACACAATACAAATACACACACACACACACACACACACACACGCGCACACACACACACACACACACACACACACACACACACACACAAACTCACTTCTAACTTCTTCATTCTCTTGCACAGTCGCACCACTTCCAGCACGCCGGCCACATTCAGTGTCAAGGCCTCCCTGGTAGTACCAGAGAGAGAAGCTTCACATCTGCACCAGTGTACTCATACACACACATACACATGCCCACCTACACATGCCCACCTACACATGCCCACCTACACACCTACATACATGCACATCTATACTTGCCTCAATGGGGCATCAAATCGAATTGTTGCTGCCAAGTGGAAAACCAAGTCCGTATTCTCGACGAGGAAAGCCTGGTCGTCTTCACTGAGACCCAGCCTCACGTGAGATACATCCCCCACAACGGGGTACACTTTCTCGAAGACTTGCGGCTGCTCCTCTCTAAGGACGTCGAACGCCTGTGTGGGCGTCGT
Source organism: Ephydatia muelleri (assembly GCA_013339895.1). Taxonomy (NCBI): domain Eukaryota; kingdom Metazoa; phylum Porifera; class Demospongiae; order Spongillida; family Spongillidae; genus Ephydatia; species Ephydatia muelleri. The sequence continues at coordinate 3,551,682 of JABACO010000003.1, forward strand.
AATCTTAACCGCCACTTCAAATACACAAAGACACACTCTTGTGCACGCACCACAGTGGGAGGATCACCTCATCTCAAAATGCAATTCAAAATTCACAAACCGCTACGGGGTCAATTATGCAACGTAAGGTCAGCTCTGCGGCAAAAGGTCACACAGCCGCGCTTTGAAGGCCACACGAGTACGCGCACTCACCTTTGAACTGAGGAGCTCGTCCAGTCTCTGTTTCGCTGTTTTCTCTTTCTTCGGGCGCACAAGCACGATCACCCGCTTCAGACCGTGCAGGCTTCGCAGAAGCTTCTCCAGCAGGCATTTCCCCATGAATCCAGTGGCTCCAGTTAGAAATATTTGCTTTCCTGCATAGAATTCTTGCATGTTCGGTCGCTGGGTTAAGGAGACTGTACAGGCCATGTCGACCTTCAACGCTGCGCAAAGGGGCTCGCTCGAGAATTTTTCCAATCGACTGCGGAATGAGGCGTGGCTCTTCACGTGACCACATAATTTGTAATATTACGTGTATTACTTATCATTCCCGCCAGAAGATACAATACTCAGTACATCATCGTTTTAAAAGCCTAGAACGTTAACTACCATCTATAAATACGCTGAGCGCTCAGTACCAGCTCGAGCATTTACCAACAATGTTTACGGAGAAGGAAAATATATTTACTTCACTAAGTTAGAAATAAGTTATTCCACAAATTAATAGCGCGCGAAGAAAATGCCACGGGAGCTATGGCTAGCAGCAGGCTTCCTCTCGGCATGCTGTGGGGTCTTATATACCCTGATAAACGCAGCCCAGCCGTCTCCGTACATGGTGGGTCTCGCGCATTCTCATGGGCGAGCAACATACCTGCTGTTTATTTTATTCTATTTTTATTTTTATTTTTTGTAGGACGAAGTGTTTCATGTCCCTCAGGCTCAGCGCTACTGTTCGTACGATTTTTCCCACTGGGACCTAATGATCACCACGCCTCCAGGCCTATACCTGACGTCTGTGGCCGTTCTAGCGCCCGCGTCGTGGATCTTGGGGATCGAACTGGAGGCGCTGTGTTCTGTCTCGTTGCTCAGGTCAGTGGCGGCATAATTACCTCGCTTCTTTGTTTCCCTTAGTACATGGAGTTTAAAATTGGAAGTGGGGTCACCTCATATCACCCCACACCCTAAAGAATTTTTATTTTTTATTTTCAAGGCGTCAATTAAGAAAGAACAGAAAAGAAAAAAAGCATCCTTATTGCTAAACCACACGAGACATCACATGCTGCATTGCATGGAATCACATGCTGCATTGCATGGCATCACATGATGTCTTGTGAGACACCCTGAGCACTGTATCTTTGCATGGAGGAAGGGGGGGGAGGGGGGGGGGGTCTAAAGCCCATCACAAATCATTTCTTGTGTTTCAGGGCTCAGAACGTCCTCATCTCTGTCGCCATATTCCCACTCCTGTACTTCCTCCTCCTCCGTATCCATGGCAGCACTTCTACCACCACCTGGGGTAAATTGCATCTCCCTCCTCCCCCCACCCCACCCTAACTTTACCAGCTGCCAACTACTAACACACACACACACACACACACACACACGCACACACCACCCCCTGGTGCAGCTGCAGTTCACTCGGCCTTGAACATGGCTCTGTTCCCCGTGTCCTTCTTCTTCTCCTTTCTCTACTACACGGACATTGGGTCCACTTTCCTCGTCTTGCTAGGCTATGCCCTTGGTTTGAGTGGCCACACCTTATTGTCAGCTGTGGTGGGTTGTCAGTGGAAACCACTCAAATACTTTAAAAAAAAAGAAATCTGTATTTCTTGCAGGTATTGACATGGTCTCTATGGTTTCGACAGACCAATATTATCTGGGTGGCATTCGTAGCAGGTGTCATTGGACTACAGTGGGTAGAGAGAGAAAGGGAGAGAGAAAGGGGTAAGTCTGTGCTACTACTCTGTGTGTGTGTGCTTATGTGTGGTGTGTGAGTGTGTGTGCCTATGTATGTGGCGTGTGATATGTCTCACTCTGAATATGTCCATGTCTGTGTATATGTGTGTCAGTGTACGTGTGTGTATGTGCGAGTGTGCTTGCATGTGTGTGTGTGTGTGTGTGTGTGTGTGTGTGTGTGTGTGCAAAGGCTCACACATATGTGCGTGCTTATGTGCTTTTGCATGTAGATGTGTGAGTGTGTACATGAACTGAAATTATTATTGAAACAGTTTATTTTTCCCCAAATAGAAGGAAAACAGATGACCAAATGGGCCTTCCTGTTGGGTGTGGTCAGAGATGTCCCCACCCTCCTTCGGATGCTGTGGCCTCACGTCTGTTCCATCCTCCTCTTCCTCCTCTTCATTGTGTGGAACGGCTCTGTTGCCCTGGGTGACAAGACTCACCATCAGGCTGGCCTCCACTTGCCCCAGCTGTTTTACTTCTTTGCCTTTACGTGTGGTTTTGCTGCCACCGCGATGCTATCCCAAATAGAGCTCATTGCATCGTTTTTGAAGCGGTTTCGTGATGTGAATTGGATTGCCTCATTCTGCATTCTGATGATTGCAAGTTTATTGGCTGTACATTACTTCACGTAAGTTTAGTCAACTGGGTCTGGGAATCCACTGTAGCCTAGCTCATTTGATATCCATTGCGTTTTCACCCTCCTCCCCCTCCCTCCTCCTTCCTTGTCCCCTGTTAGGCACCATCAGTTATCCCAGTATTCTACCCCAGTATTCTACCCCAGTATTCTACCCCACTACCTTGAGCAGTCAGATGAATATCACAATACATACAAGTCTCACCATTTATACACACAATAGTGCATCCTCAATGCATTGCCCAATCATTTGCAGTCCGCTCTTCACCATATATGGTTCTGCATGTCAGCTCCATTACACCCACCCCTCCTTCCCCTCTCTCCACCTTTCCCTCTTGCCCACCTCTCCTCCTTCCCTTTCCCACACTTCATTCTTACCTTCATTCCCTCCCCTCCCTCCTCTTTTCACTCCCTCCATCCTCCCCTCCCTCCATCTTCCCATCTCCTCTCCTCCATCCTCCCCTCCCTCCATCTTCCCATCTCCTCTCCTCCATCCTCCCCTCCCTCCATCCTCCCCTCCCTCCATCTTCCCCTCTCCTCACCTCCCTCCATCTCCCTCCATCCTCATCTCCCCTCCCTCCATCCTCACCTCTCCTCCATCCTCATATCTCCTCCCTCCATCATCACCTCTCCTCCCTCAATCCTCTCCTCTCCTCCCCTCCATCCTCACCTCCCTCCATCCTCACCTCCCCTCCCCCCTCTCCTCCATCCTCACCTTTCCTCCCCTCTCCTCCCCTCCATCCTCCCCTCCCCTCCCCTCTCCTCCCCTCCATTCTCACCTTTCCCCTCCCCATCCTCACACAGGTACGCCCACCCTTACCTCCTAGCAGACAACAGGCACTATCCATTCTACGTGTGGAAAAACGTGTTCCAACGCCACTGGATCATCAAATATCTATACTTACCCCCCTACAGCCTGTGTGTCCTCGCTGTGGTTCATGTACTGTGTAAGTTACCCTAACCATCCCCTCCCTCCCCCTCCATCCCCCTCCCCCCTCCATCCCCTCCCCCTCCATCCCCTCCCTCCACCCTCCATTCCCTCCCTCCACCCTCCACCCCCTCCCCCAGCCTTTTAACCCCTGGCACATGAATTTATGCCTCTGTGCTGTCTTTCTATTGCAGTGAAAATACAGACAGCTCTTTGGTAAGGAGATTGGGCCAGTGAACAGTATCATGTACCACCTCCCCCTTCTCACCCCCTCCTTACCTCCTCTTCCTTCCCTTTCTTGCTCTTCCTCTTCACATGTCCCTCTCTTTCTCTGCCTCCCCTTTGCTCTCCTTCTACCTTTCTCCCTTCCTACCCTCTTCTCCTCTTCCTCCCCTCCTTCTCCTCCTCCTCCCCTTTTTCTCCTCCTCCTCCCCTCCTTCTCCTCCTCCTTCCCTCCTCCTCCTCCCCAGGGTGCTCCTCTATCTATTCTGTGTCATCCTGGTTCTGGTGCCTCAGAAGCTGCTTGAGTTCCGTTACTTTGTCTTCCCCTACCTCCTCTTCAGACTCCATGTACCCCAGCCCTCCTGGTGGGGGCTGGTGGGGGAGAGTGTCCTTCATGTGGCGGTTACCATGGTCACCGTGGTGCTGTTTGTTAATTATCCATTCAGGTGGCCAGGGAACGACTCCCTACAGAGATTCATGTGGTGAAAGCCTGGACTGCAATGTGTGTGTGGATGTGTGTATTCCTGCACACACACACACATGAGTGCATGTGCGTGCATGCTTGTGTATTTGTACAGATTATTTGAAGTTCAAAAAGTTTGAATTTTTTTTTGTACAATAATGTTTTCTGATGTATGATTCAAAGTGCAGTACTGAATACGTGATAACAAGTTAATAAAACACTCTCTATATGAGAAGGTTGGTGGCATATAGGAATGAAAGACAATGGTGGTGTCGGAAACAAAGGTTTGACTGGAATGGGACTGGGTAAAATGAACTAGGCCTATATTTAGCACACTCTGGCATCAGCATGCACTATTTAGAATGTATGAGTGTGCTACTAATAGAATGTATGAGTGTGCTGCTAATAGAATGTATGAGTGTGCTACTAATAGAATGTATGAGTGTGCTACTAATAGAATGTATGAGTGTGCTACTAATAGAATGTATGATTGTGCTGCTAATACCAACTTTACTCCTGTGTCTTGGCTGTGGTTCGTGTACTGTATAAGTTACCACCTGTCCCTCTTCTTCCACCTCTGCTCACCCCCTCTCCTGCGACTTTAACCAACTTGTAGGCATCTTTACTTCTGTGCTCAATCCTACCTCTTGAACAGGGTCACTTTCAGCGTGCATGCTTTTCAGTGGTATGGTGACTGTATCGTCCGTTATTGCATATCTGATCCTGTATCACTGTCTGTTTTCAGTTGATTGCATGTCAAGCCCCGAAGAGAAGTGCCATCGAGCACAGAAGTGCAGATGCCAGCAAGATGGTTATCAGTCACAATTAAGTCACAATGTCTTCTGGTATGGTAGGAGGCAGAGCAGCAAGTCTCCCTGTCCTCTGTTGCCTGTGCGTTTGTTGGAACGTCAAAGTTTCCATGGACCTAAGGCGCTGTATTAAACAGGAAAGCTTTCTCTGTTATACTGCAGATGAGATACCACCCCCCCCCCCCCCCCCCCCCCCCCCCGTTGCTGTGTTGAGGCTGTGGTACTAACTCCACTTGTCACAGTACACAATGCTGCCAGGTCTAACGAATTGCTGTATAACGGGTAGAAGTGTGGCAGCATCTCTGTTCCACTTCCACCAAAAAGCATTCACCAGTTGTCCTCTCCATTCCTCCAAATACTCCCTCTTCCCGAACTTGCTCTCATCTATTCTGACCTCCACACCCTGGCCTCCCATGACAGCAGGGTGATCGACGAAATTCTGGGCACATACGTCCCAAACACAACTATACCAGTCCACAGCAGTATGCCAAGCAACCTACATGTAGCAATATGGCATCAGATGTCATGTACAAAGGCTACAACTTACATCCACTTCTGCCATCATTTTGCCAAAAGGAGTTTTTGTGGACCAAAGGTAAATCATGGAGAGGATTTGTGAAATAAGTAGGTGGCTGCCCTCAAAAAACGTCCCTGATTGCAGGGCCACCTCCTTTCTTCATCCCTTTCTGGGGCATCTCCAAACCATATCCTCAGGGTTAGTGCCCTTTCTCTTAACAAGACGCATGTCTGTTCCACACTTAGGGCACATCTTGCTGTCAGACAGCAGCTTGTGCCTCTGACACCAATGTACTGCAACCTCCCAGTGCCAAGCTAAGGTCTACAAGTCATCGAACCATCAGTCCATTGTGGCAATTGCACTTGAGCGATCCTAAGTGATCAATTCTTTTTCTACCTTTATATACCCACCAAAAAGAGCTGGCATCGTTTTATGAAATTTTGACTACTGTACCGGATGTTGGACGGCTTCATTTCTTTGCATGGATTAGGCGTTGATGAGTTCAAAGAATGTGTGGATTTTAAATGTTGTTGTTGTGAGGAGGGTATCTAATCTGCAGTATAACCTACATGTATGTACTGTGCTGTGTCGAGAGTTAAGAAGTGATATAGTAGTCTCTGAACCTCGTCATTTACAGTGTGGAACTTGGACAACAGAGAGTTGAATTTTGCGTGTATTGATTCAGCTCCTGTTCTCCAAGGTCAAATCCAACATGCATAGTGTTAGCCCACTGTAGTAGGTGGTCCTTAAGCATTGAGGAGAATACCCTCGGACTGAGAGTGGTATTTTCATATCATCCTTGTGTATGTCACAATACAATCAGCTAGGCATGACAACCTATTGATGCATGTGTGGGCATGTGTATGAGATGCTGCATAATGTAGTTTATTATCTCTGATTAATAATTTTGCCTACCACTTGCAGACCTTCAGCTGGCCCTATATCCAGTATGCCAGCATCCTTAATCAAACTCCTTTTCTCCTCCTTGCTAAGGAAGTGAGATGCCTCATTGTGTAGTAGTACAGAGGGCTCACCACCACTAATGACATTGTGTAGTAGTACAGAGGGCTCACCACCACTAATGACATTGTGTAGTAGTACAGAGGGCTCACCACCACTAATGACATTGTGTAGTAGTACAGAGGGCTCACCACCACTAATGACATTGTGTAGTAGTGCAGAGGGCTCACCACCACTAATGACATTTTGTAGTAGTGCAGAGAGCTGACCACCACTAGTGACATTGTGTAGTAGTGCAGAGAGCTCACCACCACTAATGACATTGTGTAGTAGTACAGAGAGCTCACCACCACTAGTGACATTGTGTAGTAGTACAGAGAGCTCACCACCACTAATGACATTGTGTAGTAGTGCAGAGAGCTCACCACCACTAATGACATTGTGTAGTAGTGCAGAGAGCTCACCACCACTAATGACATTGTGGAGTAGTACAGAGGGATCATGTGGCAGTGGCTTCGATCTATGAACCAGATCCAGTGTATGACTGTAGTGGTGCTGCTGTTGTGACATGTGCGGTCTGGGGATGAGACTACTGTAGTGGTGCTGCTGCTGTGACATACGCGGTCTGGGGATGAGACTACTGTAGTGGTGTTGCTGCTGTGACATGTGCGGTCTGGGGATGAGACTACTGTAGTGGTGCTGCTGCTGGGACATACGCGGTCTGGGGATGAGACTACACATGCATCGCAATGAAACGGCTTTTCAGAGCATGGTCAATGATAGATGGGCATGTACCAGATGGAAGAGGTAAAGAGAATAAGGCCAAACCACCATTTATAAGCAGTGCATGCATGTATTATGATAGGTTCAAGTGGTAGACCCAAGGTCAGGGGATGGCATATATGCAAGGCTTTATTTAGTTCTCAATTTTTATTTGAATACATGTAGTCACCATGGCACACCTAACCTAACCAACAATCAAAAATGTCATTATTCAGTTCCACGCAAGGTAAACCACAAACGGTTTCTGTTTTCCAAGGTTTCCTCCACCACCATGTACTGCATTGTCAAGCTTATAGCTACCTTCTTCATCGGTCTCAGACTTCAAGTGATAGTGGTGGGTGAGGTCACTTTCAGCATTCTGGCGATACTTATCACTGTCAGTAGAGTACACCCAGGCTATATGTTTCATTTTCAGCTCTCGATACTTTGCATTCCAGCGGCGACGGATTCCCTCCTTGCCATCAGATGTAATTCCAATCCATCTATTATTGGAGCCACGTAGTAAATCGTCGATGCGTTGTATCATTTCTGTGGCAGTTTCGTTCCAGTGACCCCTGGATGGTTCGACATCACTGCGGTAGGCATTGTCAAATGGTATTCCTTTTAAATAAAAATAAAGAGGTGTCAGTATTGTATTACTAAGAGAGTGTACTTCTTACCTGTCACTACATTCTTCCAGACAAGGTAAACCACAAACGGACCATCGGATCCAAGATTGCCTCCTGCTCCACTGTTTTCATTGTCAAACATACCACCGTCAGACTTCAAGCCGTAATGGGCGATAAGGGAACGTTTAGCATTAGGACAGTAGACGTCAGACGTAGTAAAGTACACGCGGGCTATGTAGTCCATTTCTTGATACTTGGCATTCCACTGTCTACGCATTCCCTCCACGCCACCAGATGTCATTCCAATCCATTGACATTTGGAAGTAAGAAGACATTCGGAAATACATTCTATCACTTTTGTGGCAGTTACATCGTTCCAGTGACCCGTGGATGGTTCCACATCACTGAGGTAGGCATTTTCAAATGATGTTCCTTTAAATAAAGTATGATTCACTAAGAGTCGTGTTCATAAATCGGATGATTGCTTACCCATTTACCTTGCTGGTTTGCGGCCCAATGTTTCGTGTACAATTAATTAAGTTGCAAAATTGAAATGATTATGTCATGCCCGTGACCCCCATATACCGTACAAGGAGAGGAACACCATTGTTCTGTTTGTGCTACACAAGCCACGTGAATAGTACGGGCCTTGAAAGCAGGTTAGTCACTTCGTACCTCTTCGGCGTAGAGCGATTCTCCACGACTTGGACAATCAAAAAGCTGAAAAGATAGCTGAATGATTCGTAAAGGAAACTGAAGGTACTATTAGACACTAGTAGTGAATTTGTAGCAGAGATAATATATACACAGCCAAAATGATTTTCTGATACATATAATGTGATATCAAAGCTGTTATCATATATGATTTGTCATCATAGTTGGTATATACTCTGTTAACAAGGAATCTGGTACATTTAAAAAATCACAAGTAAATAAAAACTTTCTCTAACGAGAAAGTTGTTGGTATACAGGATTGACCAATGGTGGTGTAAAAAGCACGGAAACAAGAGTGACAGAAATTTGACTGGAAAATTGAAATAGGCCTATATTTAGCCCATTACTCAGGCATGTACTGTTATAACGTTAGTGGGCTAAATATAGGCGTATTTCAATTTTCCAGTCAAATTTCTGTCACTCTTGTTTCTGTGCTTTTTACACCACCATTTATCAATCCTATATACCAACAACTTTCTCGTTAGAGAAAGTTTTTATTAACTTGTTTCATCAATTTTTTTCCTCTGTTGTAGTAACGCGTCTTTATATGTTGTCACAAATTCATTTTAATTTTCGAAGGGAGGGAGGTTGAAAAATTTAATTGAAATTATAATGTACTGTACGGTTCCCCTGCGTTGTCCTCTTCCTCTCCCCCAGCCTTGTCTCTGACCTCGGCAGCCTGGTTCCGGCCATGAGAGCCATGTGGGTGGTGGTGGCAGCGGCCAGGGTGGCAGCAGGCGAAGTGGTGGTGGGGGTACTGGTGCCAATACTGGTGCTGGTGGTGGTGCTGGTGCAGGTAGCGGTGCTCCTGCTTCTGCTGGCAGCAGCGGGGGCAGTGCTGCAGCTGCTGCTTCTGCTGGTGGTGGTGGGGGCAGCTCTGCTGCTGCTTCTGCTGGTGGTGGTGGGGGCAGCTCTGCTGCTGCTGCTGCTGGTGGCGGTGGGGGCAGCTCTGCTGCTGCTGGTGGTGGTGGGGGCAGCGCTGCTACTGCTGGCGGCGGACAGTAGGGGGCAGCACTGCATCTGACAGAGAGTATAGAAACAAAGTGCAAGGATTTAGTGTTTTTACCTTTTTCGTTCTCAGCAAGCAAAGTGCACTATTTGGCAGGTGAGTCGCTTTTATACAGGAAAAGCCTTTACATGTGTTGTTGGCTGTGCTACAATTCTATTGGTCCAATTTCACCTGTACATCACCAATTGGTCTACATATTCATGACCTCACAGATAAGGGGGAGTGGTTGTATGTGTGTGTGTGTGTGTGTGTGTGTGTGTGTGTGTGTGTGTTGCCAGCTGTGCTAAAATTCTATTGGTCCAATTTTATCTATTCACCAGATTGGTCTGCATAACTCATGACCCCACAAGGTGCCATTGTGCTGAAAAAATGGAGGAAGTTCATTCATGCTCCAAATTAAAAGGTGTTAAAAATGTTTACATGGGAAAGACCTCCCCTCAAATAATGAATGGACATTTGGAACAGAGATTTTGTCCTCAACACTAATGCTACTTCTGACACTCATTTGTACATTTCCATTTCAAGGGGTGCATGGTATCCTTATCTCTATCCCCTATCTCCTCTGCCACTACACACCTACCATTGAGGTCTACTGAAATAAGTGTACGAATTAATAAAAAAGTAAGGTTCTGAGCCAGCAATATGATACCCATGCCCAACTAAAATATCATTTTCTTCTCATTTCAATGCACTAACTTCCCGGATAGTTTTTAGCAATGACCCTGCTTTTGCTCTTCGTACACTCAGTGCTTTAGAAACCAATGCATCTGCACCGATCTTACTGCTGCACAGGCAGATCTTGTAACAACCTTTTGAGCTAGCAATGGATGACACTTAGAAAAGGCATCATACTTCACTTAGAAGCTCACTTTCCCTACGAATAGCTTTTTCAAGACCCCCATTATACTCCATTAGTGCATGAGATTTTGGGTTCATACGTTGCAGTAATTTTCAGTAGCAAAATTCATACACAGTTGCAGGCTGGCTGCCGTTGTACATCAGATAAGGAAGCCTTTTTGTACATCAGATTAAGGATGACACCCCAATATTCGATAGACAGGTCACAAAGGAACAGTTGGGTCACCATGCATGCTTTACATGCGAAGTGAATGGTTTTGTGCAGATCCTTTACATGCGTGCTGTACACATGTTGCATGCACATCTTCCTATAGCTTTTTAATGCTAGTGCAATACAACATGCCATGACATACCTTTGGGTGGTAGTGGTAGTTCGGTGACCCCAGGCCTGCGATACTGCGTCCTCTCGGCAGCATGTTTAGCCAATCGGACAGCGGGGTCATTCCAATACCGATTCCTTTCAGATGCCTTAATGGCAGCTGAATTGTCCTCGTATTTATGCCTTTTAGCAGCGCGGTTCTCCTCGACGTCCTCTTGATATCGCTGCCTTTTAGCAGATTGCTTAGCCTTCTTCTTTTCGGGATCGGCCTTGTAGCTGTCGCGTACAGCCTTCTTCTTTTCGGGATTGGCCTTGTAGCTTTCGCGTACAGAGGCCTTCTTCGTTTCGGAATCGGCCTTGTAGCGGTCGCGTACAGAGACCTTCTTCTTTTCGGGATCGGCCTTGTAGCGAGCTCGGGCTTTAGCCTTGTTTTCTTGTGATAAAATATCGTCTTGCTTTTGAAAGTATTCCGCTCGTTGCTTACTCTTCTTTTCACTAGCCAAAGTATCAAACTGCGATAGGGGAGTATATATTAAAAACCAAATAACTTCTACATATAACTTCATACTAATTCCTATATAGAACTTGCTACCGCACGAGGTACTTCTCTTTCTAGGTGTCTATATGCCCTAAAGGGACACCGTGCAGGTAAATTCCGAAGATATCATTTTCTGTCGTTTGAACGACAGTGAATTAGACAGAAAATATGCTCTTGCGGGAATGCGAAGATGACGCATGCGCAGTGTTGGGATATGCATGAGCGCAGCCTGCGCAGGGCAGACAGGCTGGCTGGTGCGGCATCCGTTGATGCCGACGTGAATGTGGGTAGTAAAAAAAGGGGTGTATATGTGAATTGCAGCTGTACAGAATACAAATACAGTGTGTTGACGCAAAAGAAGGCAATCTAAGGCGTCGTAGTGCTCAACCACACTGCTGCAAATTACCCCCCCCCCCCCCCCTCGCCCCCCCAATATGGTTGACCTTAATTTCAGATCCTGCTGTACACAAGCTACCTTTGAGTGACAAGGCGCAGTGATGGATTCATGCAGTATCTGAGACTTTGTAATATTGAATTGGTGCATATGGATGTGTTAGTAGGTTGTACAGTGTGTAGTGTTTGGCAGAGTGTGGCCAATGTGCACAGCTGATCATGACGCAATCCAATTTGTTATGGAGAAATGGTATCGCATGCAAAGGGCATGATCGTGGAGCTATTGGTGCTATTGCCGTTCTTCAAAACGGTTCGTAGCTCGTGTTAAGACGACGACAAAGAATTATTTTAGGACTGGGCACGAGAATCAGGAATTCGTTTGTTTCTCTAAAATCACACCGATTTATGACACGGAACAAACGTAGAACTGTAGATCTTTGAGTTCTTGTTCCGTCGCGACAAAGAGATACGCCATCCGTTTCTCTCCGTTGTCCCTCCAGACGCGAGTGAAGTTTTTTAATATACTAGTATCCATATGATTTTCAACAGAGTATAACTATTTCATAATTAGAGTTATATATATAACATACGCCCTCATTATGGGCTGGCTGAGATGTCGTCAGTCTTTTGCCATACTGCGCAGTGCTATCATGTGCCTGCGAGGAAGTAGATCTTCATACCACCATCCAGTTTATTGTGATCTGGCCCTAGCAGTACATGAGGGCAGAGTCTCATTATAGGCTCGTTTGATCACATTTGTTAGTGTGTATTTATTTTTATTGTCTGTTATATGTTATGTTGTTTTCTAGTGCACATGAGCCAAAGTTTCGTCATGAATTACGTCACTGTTGTTTTTAACTATTTATACACACAGAAGCAATTTATACATGTAATTTGATAGGTATTGAGTAAATAGATAGTAATATAATACTAAATATTTAATGCGCATCAATTGGGGATACAAAATATACAGCGTCAATGCTTTTATCATCGTCTTCAAGTAAGTAACGAAGTTCATTAGTATATGCCACGAGTTGTGTTTATATGTAGTAGCAATAAATTTATGTACCAGTACTAGTATTGCATTGTTTTATTGTACAGTGGTACGAAGTGAACATATCTGAGTATTGCGCTAGTGAGTGTAATAGAATGACAGACTTCTCACCCACTTCAAGTAAGTATACGCGCTCTGTTTGAGTATGTGTAGGAATTAGAGAGCATTATGCAATCGTACTAATATCATATGCATTTAGCGAGAACGTGAGTGGTGTGTTGGTGGATGATTGTAAGTGGAGTACGTGATTGTACGTGATGTGGGGTGAGTTTTTAATGGCGATGTCTGGTCTCAGTGGTTAGTGTTGGATGGTTAGGTTTACATTACTATTGATATGCACAAGTGCATGGTAAAGACATACAATTTATTAAACTCTATTTGGCAAACACATGCTACTGTAGACCTTTGTGTCTCTGTGTTTTCAACTGACATGCATAGCTCTAGATTGGTGCGAGACCAGGTGGATTTCTGTGCAGACATAAATTATCTTCTCAGTGTGCACTCCAAAGCACCATAACCTGAATAACCTAGGTATTCGGCAGGAAATTTGGCAAAACCTATTCGGAAAAATCGATTTTCAAGTCCACAAAAACCTGAAAAATCGATTAGTGTTTTAAAAGTATTCGGAAATTCGATTTGACCTGTGTGATAAGTGCGATCAGACCTCACTAAGGCCAAGGCATTCCGTGACACCTACAATGCAAACACTGAGGAAGCTGAAAAGGAATGGAGGGGTATGGGATAGAATGTCCGAGACCAGATCCTGAGTTGCTTGGAATCTAGAGCCCAGCTCTCTCCCTTCAGCTCACACGCCTACCTGGACATGCGAATGCAGTACTCTTTCGACTGCTGTCAACAGGCGTCACTACCCTACAGCTCACAGCAGCGTGGCACCTTTTGCTTCAGGACACCTTGCAAGGTCCAGGTGTTTGGTGTGTGTGTTGCGAGTCACTCTTCCGTCAAGTGTTCTTTCTGGTTGACGAGGCAGAGCAGGCCGGCAAAGGGGCTGGGGTGGTGGTCAGCTTGGTGCATGCCTTCTTCCACCTACATGGACTAGGCTAGAGACGTGTAACGCTTCAGGCTGACAACTGCGTTGGCCAGAACAAAAACACCACCATGATGTGGTACCTGGCCTGGACAGCATGACATGATTGAGCTGAACTTCATGCTACCTGGACACACTAAGTTTCGACCCGACTCCTACTTTGGCCTGTTCAAGAAGCACTACCGCAAACAGGACCATGTAGATGACATGGCTGACCTGGCCGACTGTGTCCGGCAGTGTGGCCAGGATGTCACATGTGTGCCATCTTGGGCCAGTGGTTTGGGCCTCTGGCCGGCATTAGTCGCTGCCACACATTTGTGTTTGACCAAGGCCACCCTGGTGTCATGAAAATGAAGACCATGCCATCGGACACCAATCCCATCGAGGTGACCATGCTGAGGGCTGGAGTGACCGTACAGTTCATACGGGGACGCTTTCAGAGCCAAGTGATGCCACTTGTTATAAAGCCCAGTGGATTGTCCCTTGAGCGGTCACTTTACCTGTATGACAAGGTGAGGGAATACGTTCGTGACCCAAAGAAAAGGGACAGCGTGTATCTAAAGCCTCCACAGGGCACTGGGGCCAACCCTTCCAGTACATCTGGCCAAGTTTCATCATTCCCGGGTAAAAAAATTGCCGTCGTAACGCGTTAAATTGCGTTCGGTGACGTTAATCAGGTTGGAAGCTGTCTGGGAACCAGAAGGATACTCAACCCCAGGCCTTACTATTACGGGAAAATACGCATACGTATGGAAAATAAATTTGTATTAGATAAGGGGGTGGGGGGGGATTGGTCAATTCCCCCTTTTATGCTTGAGTTAATTCAGCCCTCTTCTGTTATCGTACTACACTGTATACAAAAAAACTTTGCATCAGGCCCGAAGCTGACGTCGACAGCACCCCCGCTTTTCAGTCGTATCGCTCGAGCAGTGGGGTCCCTCTTACCCCTCCGTACTCATATTAGGCCAATGGCAAGGGGAGGGGACCCGCTCTCTAAACGCGAGTGGATCCCCGCGCTTTCATAAATCCCGCAGTATGTCCTAGCTATATTAATCGATTCCCCCCCCCCCCCCCCCCCCCCCCCCCCCCGTCAGACTTCCTGGCTACGGGCCTGTTAAAGCCAGGACGGATCAATATGCACGACGCACGAATGCGTTATTTCGGTTCATATTTTCCTCGAGCAAGCAACGCAGCTACCTAATAAGCTTCCGGCCGGTAACGCAATAGATAAGTGAATCCTCGTACCAATTTACACTGCGCCACAGCATTTAGTATGCAGAGCTGTGCAGAGTCTGCATATCAACCATATGCAGATGAGTATCATTGAAGTGTTCATATGCAGACGTCTGCATATGAACACTTCAACGATACTCATCTGCATATGGTTGGTATGCAGACTCTGCACAACTCTGCATACAAAATGCTGTGGCGCAGTGTTAGGAACCACGTTTTGTGCAATGTCTGTCTTGTGCGTTGTTTACCATTTGTTTAACATTTGTAAAACAAGTAACATACAACATATTGCAACAATTAATAGGAGAATATGTTAATCAATACTAGATAAATCGTTTGGAAACTTTACAAAATACTTATGCAAATCTGTGCTGATTGCTATGCACTTTTCTGTTATGTCTGAAGCATTGATATACAAGTGATGAAAGTCAATTATTTCCACTGGAAGAATGACATCTTTTAAATAGCCCTCTATTTCATCATTGTCAGTGTATGGAGCATCAGTTGTACATTTCTTATGGGGTGTTAATTTTGCAAGAAGCAGTGGCTCTAAATCAGGAGGTTTTATCCATAAAAAGAAGTCAATTTTTCCAAATCCAGACGTTTCTTCTGTCTTGTACATCACTGTGTAATTGTTTTGTTTTTTGGCTCTAAGATATCCTTTACTGTGATAAACTTCCTTTCGTATCAGTGCTCTTAAAAAAACTTTAAAAGCACATGTGTCAAACCCCAACTCAATTTGACTGCACAACTCATGTAGTGTCTCTTTTGTTAAAAACTTTTCAACTTCCAAAGATTTACCCACTGTTAAAGTGTTTGGTGTTGATATTACTTGAGATCTTTGGAAAGAAAGGAAGCATTTCATTTGTTTTGTAATTTGTATAACAATAATTCTCATGCATGTGCATGTACATAGAATATACCCATAGCAGTACCTGTTTGGCAACGAGGCATGGGGTCTTCTATTGACTATGGATGATTTCAGAATAGGCAGGAGCTGTGCCATTGAGAATGAATACATCAGCTACAGTGGGAAAAAATACAGATATGATCTCAATACTTAAAATAATATTGTATTATATACTGTATAGACTATAAATTGTATCTTTACCTGAACAGACATGTTCCTTGAACCATGAAAATAGCGCCGTAAAGTGCCATTGGCACTTTCAAATGAAAAGCATGACATGGTCCAAAGAGGACCCCATGCTTCAGCAAAATATGTTAAATGAGACATTAAATGAACATTCATTGTTGTTGAGCATAAAAATAAGGACAACTTCAAATGATTAGTGGCTTTTATCCTGACCCAGTTTCAGCATGAGGACATGTTTGTGTAGTACACATATGCAGTAATAATCAATTTTTTGTTTGTTGTTGCTTACCATAGAGTTCAGAGAATTGAATATAAAACTTTCTCAAGCAAACATCAGCTACCTTTAACTGAAATTCAGATACTTCCTCTCCCAGGAGCATATGGATACCAGTCACAAGAAGAATATAATGCTGAAAATATATTTCAGGCAATATACCCCTCAATACTGGAACAGAATAATAAAGCAGCCAGGATTGAAGTTCCGATCCTAGTTTACATACAGTCAAATAGGATCACAATTTTTATGTTTCTTTGTTTCTTACCTTTCCATTTACTAAACTGGTGTAAAGTTTGAGGTGTTCGTGATATAACATTTGGAATTTTTATTGACAGCAATCTATTGTTGCACTCCTGTATCTGTATATGAATGCATTGTTCATCACAGTCAGTTATACTTAGCATCGCGGTATCTGAGAATAAATACAATATTCCTCATGACTTTTACTTGAAGAGAACCAGAGAGATAGCAATGCTTTTACCACGCCTATGTAGAGAGCGTGCAATATGTCCAGTACCATTCCAAGAACAGTGTCGAATGGAGGATGTAAGGCTAACACTGGCATGCCATATATTCCACAAACCTAAATGCATGCATAATGTATAGATGCACGCATTGAAAAATTAGACATGAGCATTAAAATACATACTGGCTTTCCTGTCATAGTTGCTTCCTCAGCATATTGAAGAACTTCATGATGCTTGCGCAGTGTAGCCTTGGGATCATAAGGCCAGTACACAGTGCGACCAACAAGAGTGCCGTAAATATCACAAGTATTACAGCCATTGTATCCATTGTACTGCACACAGTTACCAACTTTGGCTTTGGCTGGTAGGTCAGCTGAACACATTAAAACCATGCAATGAACCTGAATCTTTCCAGTAGGTGTATTAACTTCTACACCTGAATAAAAAAATAAAAAAATAAATTGTGTATAGCAAACCCTGAATAATATAAATATATAATCCATGTATATAACTTACCATCCTTATACAATTTGTTCAATTTATCCACAAGAGGCTTCATATACGTGCTCATTGTAGGTTTCTGCTTTGAATACCAAAGTCCTGCCAATATTGTATACCGTTTAGAGGCTCTGCAATTTCAGATATAAATACTGCATACTGAAACATTTAATACATGTACACATACTGATATACCTCATTTTTGGAGGCAATTCATTTATCTCCAGCCAAATTGGCCACAACTCAACCTTGGATGATTTAAATAATGAAACCCCATCAGTGTTAAGGCAAAATGAAATGTTTCTGCAACTTGATAAAAATTCTCCTGGCACAGTTCTTTTTTTGTACTCCGTTCCTCCAAAGATACCAGAGTTACTAAGATTCCCACTGCTGTCAAAACGTGATTGTAGAGCAGTCCATGTTGATTCATCTGAACATAATCAGTATAGTAAGTGTTTATATTTTCAACCTCACATGCATATATTTAACACATGACAATAGTCTAAAAGAAATGTAAATGAAACAAAAAATAATAACAAAGTCACAGATTGAATCATGTAGTTATATACTTTAAATTAACAACTGAATATTTCTGTATTGGTATGTATGATTTCCATGTACAGTCCAACAAATGTTGCAAGCAGCATGGTCAACTATATGAACACTAACCTGCCATAATAGCCTTAAGCTGAAATTCAATATCTGAACCTGCGTCAGCAGGTTCAATATAGGATTGATTGAGGAATGATGAATGTCATTAAAATTTTTAAATCGCGTCGGGAGGGACAACGGAGAAACGGATCACTTTATCTCGTTGCAGCAATCGAACGACAACACCAAGATCTACGTTTTCATGCTAGTTTCATGTCATTAAACTATGCGCTTCCAGACAAACAAAGAACCTGCTTCTCGTGCCCATTCCCAAAAAAATTGTTCGTCGTCGTCGTCGTCGTCGTCTTCTTCTTCCTTAGGAAGGTATAACTCGAGCTACGAACGGTTTTAAAGAACGACAATAGTACCAATCTCTTCAGAATTTACCGGCACGTTATCCTAGCATGTCATTTGGACACATATCACATCTAGAAAGAAACTACAGCGAGAAATACCTTATTTGGTTGCAAGTTCTATGGCCATCTAGCAAGTTCTAGCAAGTTCTTAATAAAATGTATAATTTTAGGGAGTATAAATACTCCAACAGACACTAAATTTATTTGGTGTTCCTATCGCAGTTTAGTCGTTACTTACTTTGGCTAGTGAAGTTGTTTTTCTAAAAATGCCTTCGCGTAATCAAAAGAAGAGATCTAAGCAACGAGCGGAATACCTCCAAAAACGAGAAGATATTTTATCACAAGAGAACAAGGCTAAAGCCCGAGCGCGCTACAAGGCCGACCCTGAAAAGAAGAAGGCCTCTGTACGCGACACCTACAAGGCCGACCCAGAAAAGAAGAAGGCCTCTGTACGCGACACCTACAAGGCCGACCCAGAAAAGAAGAAGGCCTCTGTACGCGACACCTACAAGGCCGACCCTGAAAAGAAGAAGGCCTCTGTACGCGACACCTACAACGCAAATGTTGTATCTAAGCGTGCTGCTAAAAGGCAGCGATATCAAGAGGGCGTCGAGGAGAACCGTGCTGCTAATAGGCGGATATACAGGGGCAATTCAGCTACCATTAAGGCAGCTAGAAGGAGTCGGTATTGGAAGGGTCGTAGAACTACCACTACCACCCAAAGGTATGTTATAAATAGCATGCTGTATGTAGCATTTAAAGTCTAAGGGCTGCTTTCTTACGTGCTAATGTAAGTTGCTCATGGCTTCCTGTCATGCACACATTAACACATTTCTTGTACGCTTGCATGCATATTATCAGATGTACAGTAAGGCTTCCCAGTTCCCTGGTAAAGGTCAATGTTTGTACAAAAGGTTATTTGTGCATGCATCTGTGTCTGTTACATTGTACATTAGTTAGTAGCAGCAGCGCTACCCCCACCACCAGCAGCAGCAGAGCTGCCCCCACCCCCACCACCAGCAGCAGAGAGCTGCCCCCACCGCCAGCAGCAGCAGAGCTACCCGAGAGGAAGCGGTATCGCAGGGGTCACCGAACTAC
This sequence comes from Ephydatia muelleri, assembly GCA_013339895.1. Lineage (NCBI taxonomy): Eukaryota > Metazoa > Porifera > Demospongiae > Spongillida > Spongillidae > Ephydatia > Ephydatia muelleri. Next base: position 3,571,153 of record JABACO010000003.1, read on the forward strand.
CACTACCACCCAAAGGTATGTGATGGCATGTTGTATTGCACTAGCATTAAAAAGCTATAGGAAGATGTGCATGCAACATGTGTACAGCACGCATGTAAGGGATCTGCCATTCACTTCACATGTAAAGCATGCATGGTGACTCAACTGTCCTTTGTGACCTGTTAATTGAATATTGGGGTGTCATCCTACAAAAAGGCTTCCTTATCTGATGTAAAAAAAGCTTTTGACACAATGTTTTGACTACAATCAGCAGCAGTGCTGCCCCACCTACACCAGCAGTAGCAGTGCCCCTACCAGCAGCAGCAGCAGAGCTGCCCCCACCGCCACCAGTAGTAGCAGCAGAGCTGCCCCCACCGCCACCAGCAGTAGCAGCAGAGCTGCCGCCACCAGCAGTAGCAGCAGAGCTGCCGCCACCAGCAGAGGCAGGAGCATTGCTACCTGCACCAGCCCCACCACCGGCACAAGCAGTATTGACACCAGTGCCCCCACCACCACTTCGCCTGCTGCTCCCCTGGCCGCTGCCACCACCACCCACATGGCTCCCATGGCCAGAACCAGGCCGCCGCGGCCATAGAAGAGGCTGGGGGAGACATAGAGGACAAGGCCGAACAGTAAATAACATTTAGAACTCCTATACATATAATTTCTATTATTAAAATGTTAAACCTCCCTCCCTCCCTTTGAAAATTAAAATCAATTTGTGACCACTTATAAAGACGCCGGAGGAAAAAACTAATGAAACAAGTAAATAAAAACATTCTCTAACGAGAAAGTTGTTGGTATATAGGATTGACCAATGGTGGTGTAAAAAGCACGGAAACAAGAGTGACAAAAATTTGACTGGAAAATTGAAATAGGCCTATATTTAGCACACTAACGTTGTAACAGTACATGCCTGAGTAATGGGCTAAATATAGGCCTATTTCAATTTTCCAGTCAAATTTCTGTCACTCTTGTTTCCGTGCTTTTTACACCACCATTGGTCAATCCTATATACCAACAACTTTCTCGTTAGAGAATGTTTTTATTTACTTGTCACATGTTATGAATTCTTCACATGGAGCACTACAATTGTGAAGACAGACAACATGCTGTAAATCAGTTTCCACCTCATCTTTTGTTATTAGGTGATGGCACACTGAACAATATTGATGCTTTTCAACCACTGGCTCACAAAAAATATGATTAAAAAACCTTTTTAGTCTGTATAATGAGGTCATTGCTGAATTAGGAGAAGGCAATTGTTGACTAATTAACTTTAACAAATCTTCATATGCAAGTTTGGTAAGGCAGTGCTTGAGTGAAAAATGAATTAAACTGGTATGGTACTCAAAAATGGTAACATCTGATCCAGGATATAGTGGCTCAAAGAACTTGTCATCTAAACAAGAAAATTCATCCTTAGATGTGTCCTTTGAAAATAAATCTGCTGCTAACAAATCCTCCCCTTCACAAGCATATTCTTCCATGTCAGACACGCTGGAGGTTTTTGATGAAATACATCTTTCACTGTTTTGAATATCGCTTGGCATACTCAAGGCAGGCGAACCGTCTGACATGGTTTCTTCTTCGTTCATACTGCTACTCATGTTTGTGTCATTTAGCCGTAAAGCTTCCTTTGCTAAACAATCTTTACTACGCTGGGTTTCGTCACAATCCAGAGATCACCGAATCTCTGCTGCTAGTGCAGTAATTATAGAACGATTTATCTCTGAAATCCACATCATTTGTCTCACTCTGGATATCTTCGTAGCCTTCGCTAGGTCTACATGCCGCTGCAGAGTTCTCAAATCCATACTGGGCAGGTAAATCATGTTCACGTAGGCGTAGGTGTTTTGTTTTTAAACCTGTGCTGTAGCGACTCTTGTTCGAAGCGGTACTTCACTAGACGCTAGGCTGCAGGCACGGAGATAGGCTTTTCGTTTGCTTTCCATTCTTACAAATTATAAATTTTCTACCTCCCCTACCGGTAAAAAAAAAACAACTTCCGTCATTTTTCCAAGGTACGTATACGGCTGTACGCAATATAGTTCACGGCTGTACGCGGAAAGAACACGTGTAGCAAGATGTCGCTGAGAGTCCAAAGTGCTAAGTGGGGCCGTATGTGCTAAATACGCTTTCTTTGTGCGTATTTAATGAAGTATTACCATTTAGCACCGACACATGCCATGGTATTGTTCGATGATGGCAGCAGCAGCACTATCCCTGTCACCAGGATTGTTGAACCGGCATCACGTATTTTGAAAGTGGGGGAGACGGTTGAGGTGCAGTGGTCAGACAAAGCAATATACGAAGCCACTATTCAAGCTCTAGGTACGAAATTGCAAGACACGTACCGGGTATATCACTTTTGTACGACTTGTATATATAGGAAACCAGAAAGATATGGAGGAACTCATTGACGCCCTACAGGGTGAGGAGGGGTCAGCTGATGAAGAAGACCACGAAACTGACGAAGAAATCCAAAAAGGTTTGTAATTGGATGCGTTCATGCATGGCATCGGTTAGGTGATAATAAGGCTGTTTCTTGTGTATGGCAGTGGCTAGATCTCCATTTACGCTCTTATGATGAGCGGTTACTAGTCCACGTATTGAACTGCATCTGGTGGCAAGGGCAATAAATATTAAATACACGTGCGTTTCAATATATACCCTTACTTTATACCTATACAGCCCAGCAGGCAGCAGCTTCGCTTGAAATGCACGCTGCGTGTACCATCGCTTGAATTTGCTAATTGATTTTTTAAATGGCTGTTAATTGGATGCAAATAACACGCCTGGTAACCACTCATCAATTATTCATAGTCTTAATGTCGATTGATCCGTTTCTAGAATAAACAATTCATTTTCTGGGTCCATCAGTGATAAAAATTCAAATAAGTAAACATAGTTATATCAAGCTGTAAATGCATGTATTTGAACTGCACTGTATGTAACTACATTCATTCCCAAGGAGAATTGAAAAAGAAGAAAGACAATGGTAATGAATATGTATTAGCAGCTTGCTGTAAATTTTATTCCCATTCTCGTATTGCTACCTACAGTGAAATCAGTGCCAATGACTTCAAAGGTCTGCGAAAAAGAGGTTATAGTTCATCATAAATGTATGTCAACTTGCGTCTATATGAATTGCACCTTTTCCATGCAGAAACATGTTGATACCAAAAAGGCAAAGAAAAAAGAAGCACTTCTAAGCAGTGCGTCATTCATCGAAATCAAGTCCCAGCAGGTAAACTACATTATTTGTGCAACCAGTTAACTATAGTGCTACTCAATCCGCCAAAAATGTTATGTAGGATGCAGCTGAGTTAACAGTGTTGGCTAGTAAAAAAGCAAAGCGTGACAGTGCAGCAAGTACATGTAAGTACAAGATCAAAGTCTTAATAACTGTTTGAAATATTTTACTATCAATGTATAGCCAATGATTATCTGCACACAAGTAAAGCGTCTTCTGACTCAACAGTTGTAAAGTCTCTAAACCACATAATGGTTTTTACATACAGAAAAGCATTCATGCAGTCACTTTATGTTGCATGTATACATGTAGCTGCAGTTGGCTGATATAAAGCACCTGATAATGTCGACACAACCTCAGAACAACAAGTATCCAGAGGTACATGCATTGTACAATAGAGCTAATTTTATTTTTATTGTGATTATAATTTAAGATTGGTTTGGATGCAGGACGTGCAGAGAGTAAGTTGTACCATGGGCACTGTCTTATCTTTAATAACTAGTACAAATTGATCCTGCAGGTAGTTTGTCTGAACTCAAGCCTACTGGTTAGCTTTTGTTGTTGTGTTGTCAGCTTGGCGGTGCAGATATGATGTTTACATATTTAGGGTGCTGGCTAGGAAATCCAGCTGCTACTGATGCAAAGCAAAGGGTGTGGACAACAAGAACTACTCCTGATAAATTGGCTTCTGCTGAATTCACGGCCAAAAATGCTCCAAAGTTAGCCCTGAATTTGATGCGGGCACTCTTTTCAGATGACGAGCTTGTAAATGGTTGCTGCACTCCATCACCTTCGGGGTACAAAATACTTGATCAAACCATCATTGGTGGTATTAGAAGTAAGTTTATTTACAATGAAATATTAATAAACAGTTTTGTTTTGTCCCATACAGTGCACATCAACTACAAGTTCCCTGCCAGTAGCTTGGATGACGAAAAGATACGATGGAAGTCAATACTACAAGGCAATATGAATGCTAAGTGCAGGAGCCTTCGCAGCAGGAGCCCAAAGTTTGTGAAAGTGCAGCCTACAGTGTTTGATGCTACTCACGATGATGGAGGCTGTCGTGCTGTGCTGAGAGATGCTGCTCACGATGATGGAGGCTGCCATGCTGGGTTGAGAGATGCTGCTCACGATGATGGAGGCTGCCATGCTGTGCTGACGGATGAAAGTGAAGATACTGCAGGTTGACTGGTCAAGGAAGGAAGTATAGACTGAACTCACCCGCTGCATTCACGCTTTCATTGTATGGGGTTGCTTTTGTTTTGTTTATCTCGAAGAAGTTCATTTCCTATATATTAAAAGTAATAAGACCATTACGTAATTTAAAGTATATATATAACATGAATGCAATTAAAAGGTACGCAAGAATACGCGTTAATGACATGCTAATTAGCCCGTAAAAAAGCAACGCGTGGAAATCGGCCATAATAGTCACGCATTATCGCGATTTTATGAACCCAAATACGTGTATCTACGCGTTACTTTGGTACAAAAAGTACGCATAACGACGCGTTACAACGCGATATTACGCGAACTTTTTTACCCGGGTTACCATTCAACGACCCACCAGGACCTTTCACTGCTATTCCTCACTCACCTACTGCTGAGGGTCATGAGTCTGCAGAACATACGTACAGTGAAGGCCAAGGCTGTGTTCCTGGCAGGAGGAAACGGAGACCCAGGTCTGAGCTAATCCTTGCCTACCAATGTTCGGTATGTGGCAAGAGGTATGCCAGTAGCCATGCCCTGTACCAGCACAGAAGAAACAGTCACAAGCAGCCTCCTGTTGCACACAGTGACGCCACAAAGGTGGACAATTCCTGTCTTGCCGAAGGAATTAATTAAGCCAGGGTCCATCCAAACGCAAGCGGAGGCAGAAATCAGAAATTGACAGAAATTTTTCCTGCTCTCTGTGTGGCATGAAGTATGGCAGTCAAGCTGCAAAAAAAAACAATCACTATTCATGACAGAGGAGCAACATTAAAAACACATGAGATGCATGCGTGCGTGTGTGTTTGTTGTGGGGTCCTGTTTACACCGTGCGTACATGTTGTTGCAGGGTCACCTGTTTACACTGGTTCTGTTTACACCATGCTTGTGTGTTGTTGTAGGTTCCTGTTTACACCATGCATATGTGTTGTTGTGGGGTCCTGTTTACACCATGCGTACATGTTGTGGGTTCAACCTAATGGTTTGTCAGCCATGTAAGTTTGCTGTCTAAGCAATTCTTTTTAGAACTCACCACATAGGTGTGTGGCATTTTTATATTTTCAAAGGGGTCACCTTTTGAACTGAATGTTGACAAAGACATGCACTATCTGTGTTTTGATGGATATGACATTAATGAGTATGCAATTCATCTCGTGCTATAATTTCCTTAGTCCTAGGCCCTTTTGAATGCTGGATACAGTCACTGATGAATATTGCACAAGCTAGATGATGAGTTTTGGTACATTCATGTGTGCTTGTGTGTATGAGAACTTATGCGTATTAGGTTTAGATGTGGCTGGTGGTGTGGGGAATGTTTGTTTGTATGAAGATCTGGTCCTGCTGTGTGTTGAGTTGATAGTTCAAGTTACCTTTATTCAGCACCAACAAGTGCATTTGGTAGGCAAGTGTGATGTTTACCAGAGCAGTTTGTCTTAACAGATCTATGTGGAGGTCTAGGAGTGGAGTAATTGTTGCTCTATGAATAGTGTAATGTTAGAGTGTACCTCCTCCCCCTTACCTTAACCCTTGGCATCTGAAAACTTGCTTCCATGTTGTCTTTCTATTACAGTGAGGATACAGACAGATCTTTGGTAAGGAGATTGGGCCAGTGAACAGTATCATGTACGACCTCCCCCTTCTCCACCACCTCCTTACCTCCTCTTCCTTCCCTTTCTTGCTCTTCCTCTTCACATGCTCCTTTTCATTCTCTGCCTCCCCTTCCACCGCCCTCTCCTCCTCCCCTCCTCTCCTCTCCTCTTTGCTCTCCTCCTCCCTCTCTCTTCCTTCTCCTCTCCTCTCCTCTCTCCTCTCCTCCTCCCCTCCTCCCCTCCTCCTCCTCCCCAGGGTGCTCCTCTATCTATTCTGTGTCATCCTGGCTCTGGTGCCCCAGAAGCTGCTTGAGTTCCGTTACTTTGTCTTCCCTTACCTCCTCTTCAGACTCCATGTACCCCAGCCCTCCTGGTGGGGGCTGGTGGGGGAGAGTGTCTTTCATGTGGCGGTTACCATGGTCACCGTGGTGCTGTTTGTTAATTATCCATTCAGGTGGCCAGGGAACGACTCCCTACAGAGATTCATGTGGTGAAAGCCTGGACTGCAATGTGTGTGTGTGTGTGTGTGTGTGTGTATTCCTGCACACACACACACGAGTGCATGTGCGTGCATGCTTGTGTATTTGTACAGATAATTTGAAGTTCAGCAAACTGCTTGACATTTCATGCCAATAAACATAAAAGCATGAATATCGTGGGGAAAGGGAAGTGGTGGGAAAGGAGAGGAGGAGCATAAAATCGATGCAACAATCAGTGGAGTCACCACGAATACTACTCTTTGGTGCAACAATTCATTTGGGAGAATTATCAAGGGTAGCAACATTTCCCCAACCGTGGGCAAGCTGTCGTTCCCTTCGACAAATGATTTCACAACTTCACACTGTTGAGGCCGAAAATGGCCTCTGAAAATGCAACACAGTCGAATTTGCTGCTCATTATTTTAGCGATAATTGTGAGGAGCTAGGAATGACATCATGTCGTACCAGCATCATGTGTGATGAGGAGCTAGGAATGACATCATGTCATACCAGCATCATGTGGCAGTGGCTTCGATCTATGAGCCAGATCCAGTGTACGACTGTAATGGTGCTGCTGCTGTGACATGTGCGGTCTGGGGATGAGACTACTGTAATGGTGCTGCTGCTGTGACATTCGCGGTCTGGGGATGAGACTACTGTAGTGGTGCTGCTGCTGTGACATGTGCGGTCTGGGGATGAGACTACTGTAGTGGTGCTGCTGCTGTGACATGTGCGGTCTGGGGATGAGACTACTGTAGTGGTGCTGCTGCTGTGACACGTGCGGTCTGGGGATGAGACTACTGTAGTGGTGCTGCTGCTGTGACATGTGCGGTCTGGGGATGAGACTACTGTAGTGGTGCTGCTGCTGTGACATGTGCGGTCTGGGGATGAGACTACTGTAGTGGTGCTGCTGCTGCTGACATATGCAGTCTGGGGATGAGACTACTGTAGTGGTGCTGCTGACATATGCGGTCTGGGGATGAGACTACTGTAGTGGTGTTGCTGCTGTGACATGTGCGGTCTGGGGATGAGACTACTGTAGTGGTGCTGCTGTTGTGACATTCGCGGTCTGGGGATGAGACTACTGTAGTGGTGCTGCTGCTGTGACATACGCGGTCTGGGGATGAGACTACACATGCATCGCAATGAAACGGCTTTTCAGAGCATGGTCAATGATAGATGGGCATGTACCAGATGGAAGAGGTAAAGAGAATAAGGCCAAACCACCATTTATAAGCAGTGCATGCATGTATTATGATAGGTTCAAGTGGTAGACCCAAGGTCAGGGGATAGCATATATGCAAGGCTTTATTTAGTTCTCAATTCTTAGACCCCCAAGTCAGTACATGTAGTCACCATGGCACACCTAACCTAACCTGCACAATCAGTAAAATAAAAATGTCATTATTCAGTTCCACGCAAGGTAAACCACAAACAGTTTCCGTTTTCCAAGGTTTCCCCCACCACCATGTACTTCATTGTCAAGCTTAAAGCTACCTTCTTCATCGGCCTCAGACTTCAAGTGAAAGTGGCGGGTGAGGCCACGTTCAGCATCCCGGCAACACTGCTTATCCTCAGTAGAGTACACCCAGGCTATATGTTTCATGCCCAGCTCTCGATACTTTTCATTCCAGCGGCAACGGATTCCCTCCTCGCCAGCAGATGTAATTCCAATCCATCTATTATTGGAGCCATGTAGAAAACCGGTGATGCGTTGTTTCACTTCTGCGGCAGTTCTGTGGTTCCAGTGACTCGTGGATGGTTCCACATCACTGCGTTAGGCATTGTCAAATGGTATTCCTTTTAATATAAGGTGTCAGTATTGTATTACTAAGAGAGTGTACTTCTTACCAATCTCTACATTCTTCCAGACAAGGTAAACCACATACTGATCACCAGATCCAAGATTGCCTCCTGCTCCAGTGTTTTCATTGTCAAGCACACCACCCTCAGACTTCAAACCGTAATAGTCGATAAGGTCACTTTTAGCTTGAGAACAGTAGCCGCGAGACGTTGTAGAGTACACACAGGCTATGTAGTCCATTTCTTGATACTTGGCATTCCACTGTCTACGCATTACAGGCATACCACCAGATGTAATTCCAATCCATCGAAACATGGAATCACGAAGAAATCCAGAAATACGTTGTTTCACTTCTGTGGCAGTTTCGGCGTTCCAGTGACCCGTGGATGGTACTTGGATAAGCAAAGAGACTCATGAGAAAGTTTTGCGTGCATGCATTGTGTCAACACACATATAATTTGAACATCATTGCAAGTGCAAATCACTTGTACATGTACAGTAAGTTGAGAGCTGATCACCAGATCCAAGATTGCCTCCTGCTCCAGTGTTTTCATTGTCAAGCACACCACCCTCAGACTTCAAACCGTAATAGTCGATAAGGTCACTTTTAGCTTGAGAACAGTAGCCGCGAGACGTTGTAGAGTACACACAGGCTATGTAGTCCATTTCTTGATACTTGGCATTCCACTGTCTACGCATTACAGGCATACCACCAGATGTAATTCCAATCCATCGAAACATGGAATCACGAAGAAATCCAGAAATACGTTGTTTCACTTCTGTGGCAGTTTCGGCGTTCCAGTGACCCGTGGATGGTTCCACATCACTGCGGTAGGCATCGTCAAATGGTGTTCCTTTAAATAAAGTATGATTCACTAAGAGTCGTGTTCATAAATCGGATGATAGCTTACCCATTTACCTTGCTGACGCATTGGGTGTTTGTAGTCTCATACCCAGACTCACCATGACGTAAGCGTTTATCGCTTACACTAGGGTCTGGTTGTTCCAGCGTCCTGATTGCTGTTTACTTCTAAATATAGCCTTACGTAATGCTCGCGACGTAACTTTAATGTCATTACGAATCAATTACCGGATGTCAATCGGGATGAACCACTGCAAAGTATGTTCGAGTCCTGCCTTAGAGTGAAGAACAAGAATGCTGCTTGGAACTGCGTTGACTGTTGCATGCACCGACACGTTGGTGACTCTGGCTAAAGGATGGTTATGTTGGGATGATGAAAGAGCAGTGCAGGATTTTTGTAATGGATAAATTTTGTCTAGAATGTTATCAGACAGTGTCGAAGTATTCATCATCAAGTTATCTTAAAACCGAGCTTTTGATACGTAATACTGATCCAGAGGTAGCTGAGATCAGGATTACTAAGAGAAAAGATAAGCGAGGTGAACAGGCAGTTAATTAAAGTTATGATTTGTAGTGCATGTGGATGCATACAGCACATCTTATACCATTTGCTCTCCTAAGGTTGTTACACAATCCAGCTATGAGAAGACATACACCTTGTCTCCGTCCGAACAAGCGATTGCGAAGTCCTTAGGACGCAGCTCACACAAGGCCTTGTTTCGGCATGTTACACACACCATTGCCTCATATACACTGTACTGCCATTTGCGAGCTATTAATCAAAGTTCTAAGTTGGTACAGAGTTCCTATTACATCAAGAGAGGAGCTTGTCTTGTACAGATGTGATCACACCATCTGCAACAACAGTGTGAATGAACTCACATAATCAACTCAATCTTGCTATCCTGTGCCAATAAATGGAATGCAGGAGCCTGATTGTCACCTGACAGTCTGACCTTCATCTTTGTGTGCTAGTCCTCCAAAACAGGAATGAATGCATCCAAACGATTATCTGCACTTGTCTAAGCATTGATAGTTTAAGGTCGCAATGGTGTGTGTAACGTGCCAAAACAAGGCCTTGTGTGAACTGTGACCCAAGGACTTCGCAATCGCTTGTTTGGACGGAGACAAGATGTATGTCTTCTCATATCTGGATTGTGTAACACCCTTAGGAGAGCAAATGCTTTATGCATATATAGCATAGCTTTTCTCTTAGTAACCCTGATCTCAGCTACCTCCAGATCAGTATTACATCTCAAAAGCTCGGTTATAAGATAACTTTCTGATGATAAATCCTTCGACACGGTCCGATAACATTCACAGCAAAAAAAGACCGCGAATCAAGCTTTGATTCATCAATTGATTTGTTATTCGGAATCATGCGCGAAATCAATGACTGATTTAACAGCTAAATCAATCGAAAATCTATTGAACAATCACGTAAAAATCACGCAGTGTATTTATCAATTGATTTTCTTACGAATCAATTGTAGTATCCATTGTAAAATCCACAAAAATCACTTTGTGATTTTGCATACGATTTTAGTATAGAGAATCTCGTGTAGAATCAAACGCACGATTTCATAAATGATTTCACAAATGATTACATGATCACAATCGAGGTTAAACACTATACAAATACAAAGAGAAAAAAATCAGTCTGTGTCGGAGTTGCTTGAAGTAGCAGCGCCTGCTGCAGTGAGTTCTGGCCTGTGAGCAATCTCATGCTCATGGCTATGGCTAGTTCCAGCTCCAACACCACGTACACGAGACGCTCTTGCCACTTCAAGGCTCAGCAGCCTTTTCTTTTGATAAACTGTACGTTCTTCTTCTTCTTCATGATCCGAGCCGGCGGCCAAGGTTTCTGGTAGCGGCACTGTTGGTACCGCCGCACGGACCTTTTTAATTGACTCAATGTCCTTGGCGTCGACCTCCCCAGCTTCAATCGCATCTTTCACGGCTTTGTCACGCGCAAACTGATCCGAGCAGATATTTGCTGCATGAATAAATTATATATACGTGTAAGTAGAAGTGGTGATATTGACTTACTAGAGTTAATCTACTTCGCTTGAGTGCCAGCCGCCTTTTCTTCGTTTTCTCCGCATTACCTTTAGTAAGGACAGTGTTTCTCCTCGAAGCATAGTAGTCCTATCATTAAATGAGAGATAATTAAAGGAGGCAGTACCAGTACATACATGTACGAAAAAGATGAGCCCCACCTTCAATCCCTTTCGTATTAGTTGCTCTCGTGGGACTGGTATCTTATTAAACTTCAGATTACGATACGAGCTGTGCTTTTAAGTCTTCACTCAGATCACTCCACTTCTTCTCTATCAGTGGGAGTTGGTCTGAATACTGATGCATCACGTCTTGGAGAGTTGCCTATGTACATCAGTATAGATGCATACATTGTAGAAAAGCCGGTACATTGAATCAACACATACCAGTGGAATCACTGCCTTTGCGCCTGTACATTCGGCGCCTTTTGATGCACCATCACTACCTACATGTAGCAATACGTACATTCAAATATATATGCATGTCTTTTTAATCATCCTTACGATCTTCATTTTGCAATGTACCATGGCTCAAAGAAATCTGTGCCAATCGCTCTTCTAGTACATCAATCCGCTCTACTGCCTTCTCGAGTTCAATTATTCGTTCTTCCATTTGACGTACTTTGGTACGAAGGGACTTCACGTCATCAGATGTTTGCCCACCGCTATGCTTTTGAGCTTGAGAAGCCATCGTGACCAAAATGTGATAACACGTGAAAATTGGTGTGCAAAAAATAGAACGTATAGCTTTTTTTTAATTAAATTTTTTTTGTTTACGTACGCATCCCATGTCTTCAGGCTCAAGTAAAAATACAGTGCTATATGCCTGTGATTGTGCAAGTTGCAAGGGGACATTGTTTTATTGTTACGCTACCGTTCGAAGACACCGCTCAATATTCGGGGTCGCACAAGCAGGTCTACGCAAAGAAGACCTAGGGGTATCGGGCAGCACAAGAGAAGCTTCAGTTGCTGGTGACGTGGGTTTTGTTTGTGGTCTGTGGGATTTGTTTGAGAATGATACATGTATTCATTAGATTCACAAGCATTTCAAGACATGTAACCAACCTTGTATTCATAGTTTGGAATGCCATTCATGATCATGTATGTTAATCATGTTGTCAGGAACATGTCATAAGGATAATGGTTGCACTTGTGTTGGATTGTTAACAACATCCTAAAGGGCAAAAAAAATTGCACCTATTCTCTAAAGCTCTTCTATGGAGTATTAATTTTGTTTTGTAGATGAGATTATGTATGCATTGGGACTAATATAGTAACGTGGAAGAATTTTTGGATAATGAACTAACTGTTTTAAACATCTTTGTTCTCTCTTTCTTTTAGAAGATCAGTCTTCTGACATTGAGGCATCATCATCTGATGATGAAAAAGCTGCCGCAACGACATTGGATACATCTACCGACGATGTGCTGTCATCTGATAATGATGAGATGCATGCACTTAATGATCAAATGACAACTCAGGCAGTAATAGATGAAATGATGACAGCTTACCAATCAATGCTGTTACTCTGTCAAATTGTTCAGTTTATTTCACAACCTATCATTACTAATGAAGAAATTGCAACATTGTACAAATTGATTCACAACCATCATAAGTCCTACAAAGCTGCTCATGGACAATGGGAAGTGTCCATAAATTATCACTTGGCGTTACACATTCCAGATGTAATAGCAGACTTTGGACCTCCTCATGTTTTGGATATGAACGCATAAATGGATTTCTGGATTTCCAAACAGCAAAGTAAACATTGAGCCACAAATTATGAATAGAATGTTGCTACAATTTTCATATGCTAGTTCTACTCTACCTGTAATTCCATCATCATCAGATGTGCCTAAGAGCTTGAGAAGTGTTACAGCGATAGAATCTCCAGTTGCCTATCGCATAAGGCACTTAAACTCCATACTTCAAGACCCCCCAGATTTGCGCTTTGCATTTCAGAGAAAGATTGATCAAGGCAATGATCAACATTGTTGATTGGCCCATTGAGTTGTTACATCCCAGTAAATGCAACCTGAAGATTGACAGAATGTTTTATGAAGAACTAGTAGAGTTTTGTAAGAATACATATGATGCAGAAGTACATATACATCCTAGGATGGACGTCAATGATCATGTGTACTCTTCAGAGTTTAACTCCACTGATAGAGGATCGATTGTTAAAGCAAATGTTTGTACTTAAAGAAAATAATGAACTGCATCCATACTATGGTTGCATTCAGTTTTTCATCCGAATCTGCATCACATTGAGACATGACGGTCAGCAAGAAGAAATACGGGAATGTATATTGTCATGTGTCAAATGGGTGTCTTTTAAATCACCTGAGCTAGATAAATTAAGTGGACTTTACATGGTTAGTAATAAGTTTTATGAACAGGATAAAATCATTAGTCCCAGGAGATTTGCAGGTCGTTGTGTTCTAGCTCAAGCAGGAAAAGGGACATCCTTTTATGTTGTTGAACTTCAACGATAGCCTGTATCTAATGTATTAATCATTTTGTTTATGTGCATGCAAGTGTATACATTATTATATCAGTTGATGTCTTCTCAATTAACAAGCTAGGGATCTATATATAACCAATCACATTTTGAGCATATGGCGCTCTGCTATCAATTGCTAATCCATATCCATTTACTACAGTAGGCCTACTTTCAGAAGGTGCAATGTACGCAAAAGAAATTCCAAAGGATGTAAAGAATCATTTGAAACATCACGTATAAAATCAAAACAGGATTCATCAATTGATTCGGATTCACTTGGAAAATCAATAACTGATTTGTATATCATTGCAAAATCATTACGTGATTTTTAATCAATTGAAGAATCATAGCGTGATTTCCCAATGTGAGAATCAATTGCAAATCACAAGCGACAACTGCGAAATCACTTATGAAATCAAAAATTGATTCGCGGTCTTTTTTTGCTGTGATTGTGGACAAAATTTATCTATTAGAAAACTCCTGCACTGCTCTTTCATCATCCCAACATAACCATCCTTTAGCCAGAGTCACCAACGTGTCGGTGCATGCAACAGTCAACGAAGTTCCAAGCAGCATTCTTGTTCTTCACTCTAAGGCAGGATACTATGCAGTGGTTCATCCCGATTTACATCGTAATTGATTCGTAATGACATTAAAGTTACGTCGCGAGCATTACGTATTAGAAGTAAACAGCGTCCTGGAAAATCAGGACGCTGGAACAAAAATCTTTGACGAGTTTCCCAGACCCACCTGTCGTAGTGTAAGCGATAAACGCTTACGTCATGGTGGGTCTGGGTACGAGACTAATCATGGGCAGCTTAGACACATGTTCAGCCTACTTGCAATAAAGGACCACATCTGACCTCCGGCTCCTCTGCCCGAGTTCTCCCCACCTAGCCTCATGTCAGAGACGGTAGACTGCTTTCTGCCATCTCGAGAGGACAGGAAGGTTGTCCAGAGTGACATGGAGGTGCTTGTTGCTAGAATACTGTGTGACTACATCAAGGACCTGCATCAGCTTAAGAAGTTAGTTGTCACTCATATCCCACACACCTACAGTGACAAGATGGCAGAAAAGTCTGAAGTGGTTGTTCTGCAAGATCTGGATGTGCTGCACAAGAATGAGACCAAGAGCAGGGACATGGTGCACATTATGAGAGAAATGGCCTCATACCTAGGAGGAGACTGAGCTACGTTGAACTTGTGGTACAGTGTTTCGCTTCAGTTTGAAGTCGAACATGAAGGGTAGGAGTTAGTAGCAAATTGACTTCCCGTACCTAGTAGGAAACCAGGCGAACACATCCTGTACAGATGGAAAAGTGCTTCCTCCTGCTTGGCCTTGAGTATAAGGCCTTCCTGGTGAACACACCTTAGAGAATAAGCTACTGCATCACGGAACTCAGCTGAATACGCCATAACTCGATCAGACCAGTATACAGATGAGAATGAGACAAACCAAATTACAACAGTACTCGATTGACGAATGGCTAGCGCATGCGCACAAAGACTATGCCAATCACCTATCGTCCCGCTAACTTTAATATCAAAATAGGGCAGGCTAGAGCCATATCAATTAATGCATTTCAGTAACGATAATTATAACAATAAAAAGGAGGTGCGGTCTGTTATTTATTAGTTTTGTTATGAACGATAATTATACTACATTATTGTTCTGCGCATGCGTGTTAGTTCTTCTTCAGAATTCATCGTACACCTTGGGTAACCGTACAAGATAGTGGCGACGAGTTTGGGATTACAATGACCATGGAAGCATCTCACAAGTCAGATACATTTGACCCCGAGCTGGAGTGAATAGAGGACTACAAAGAAATATTCGACTTCTACTGTGTTGCACATGATGTCACGTACGACAGAAAGAAGGCGCTTTTCCTAACAAGGATTGGTCCAAAGATGTATGCGAAGCTCAAAGTGTGGGTGAGTCCAGAGATGATATATAGAGTAGGTATGTCACAAAAAAAAAATCCAATCAAAATAAAATTACCACATGCAACACTTTATGATACCCAAACCTTTTATATTTAACCAGAGATAATATATACTCGGTTTACGACAGATACGGGTTATTTTGAGGATATTTAATAATTCCCTCCTAGTGGAGTTGTGTGATTTTTCTTGCAGTATTTCCTATATAAAGCATTTTGATACTCAGTGCATTATTTATGACTGGCCTATATATGTAGCTCCAGGTGCCAGGTGCACTTAAAAAAAAAAAATTGCAATTCCTGGTCAATCTCACTGCTTATACCATTGTATTAGTCTAATGTGTGTATAAAATCCGTTTCTTTACCTTCGCTTCTCTGTTTGTATTGATTTGTTAAGTACAGTGTATCCGGTCGTAACAATTCGGGCCACGCCCATCTTTGGATTCCTTTCAATTAAGGCTGGTCGCTCCCCTCACGCATATACATAAAACGCCCATAGCACTATTGGCTGGATGTGATTAGTTTACTATTGGCAATGCATATAAGTACACAAGTGTCAATAAGGCATGTCACAGTTTTACGCATGCACCCGTTCAATAAGCACTGGCTTGTTCCCAGTTTTAATTACATTATGCTTAGCAAGATAACTCTGAAGGTTGAGGCTTCGACCATTTCAGCAGTGGTTTGCTCCAGTCAAATGCGATGTGTGACAGCTTCTGCTTCTTTTGTTTTGAGGTTCATCATCGCTAGAGATCCTTCTATGGGTGACCCCTTCGTTTCTTCCCTGAGCTGACCCATCAGGCACATTCTTAGATTGCCCAATGGCGTGGTAAGATGTCCATACTTGCCCAACAGCAGGCAACTCAGCTAATCGAATTCTTTCTGCCGTGCGTTCATCAGTTAGGCGTACAACAACTGCCTCTGCAGAAACTTTGGCACAACTGGCTATTCCTTCTTGCCAAACAGCGAGCAATAACCCTGCTGCTGAATATAGGATGCATGGCCTTACATAGTTGGGCCCACCCCAACTACAATTAAATGGTGAAGTGTCTTGAGTACAGAATAAGGTGGACATATTATCAATATAACCTGACAAAGTGAAATCCCTTATGGCAAGGATTGTATTTGCATAGCGCATGGCTACATTGAGAGCATCTTTGGATTGGAAGGCACCACAACATGCATGCTTCCTTTGGAACACTTCCGATTTGAAATGGTACTTGCATGTATTACACTGGGGATATATTTTCTCCATCTTCAAAGCAGCCTCTTCCTTCTTCTCTCGCTTCTGCTCACTTGAACTCTTATTCCTCTTCTTCTTATAACGATGTTGGGCCTTACTTAATGCAGTCATGTCACTCAATGCAGATCACTGCTCATGAGAACAGACACACCAATAAAATCAACACCAGCTTGTTGAAAGGGGTTCACATCCATTGATGCTGGCTGCTGGCTGGATTACAGTTAGAGTCACAGTCTTAAAAGGAATGTACTGTCCCATGCATGTTTCTAAATAAATTCAGTATTGTGACCTGCTGCTCAATGCCACTAATGACATTCATTGAACTAGTATATTCAGAGGCATAAAAGCCAGCAATCCCTGAAATGGTCTTGAGAGTTGATGTGCAAAATGGAGTCTTGAAATCCGGCTTTAAGAGCAATACAGTCGTATTTTTTTATCAGCTTTGCTGCCAGAGCAGCAAACTAGTTGTTTAGCAGTCGACACCTTCCTTCTACCACTGCCTTCACTAAAGTATGCATTAACCTTGACCTGTTGGTGTGAGAAGTGTGTCACACATATTTCCCAGTTGCTGCTTCATTGTGGTATGTACTCGAGGCCTGCACTAATGGTACAAGCTGTGTGGTCACGTTGCCCCCAAAAGTCTTCGCATTACCACTCTGCAGAATTACCATTTTGTGGGGAAAATGTTGCCTTAGTACCTGAAAAGTTGCCTCAAGGCATGACAAAGCAACTGACGAGTCTGCTTTCTCATCACCATCAACAATACGGTCGACAAAATGCAGAAAAGTTTCATTACCGGTATCTTCAGCATCACTTCTTGTTGCACAGATATCTCTATTCTCTTTATTCCCGTCATTCATTTCTTCTTCATTTTCATCATCCATCATGTCTCCAGTTTCATCATCCAACATGTCTTCATTTTCATCATCCAACATGTCTTCATTTTCATCATCCATCATGTCTTCATTTTCATCATCCAACAGTACTTCTTCATCCGTCATATCATCACTATGCATTTCTTTACCTTTACGTATGTGTTCCTCTTCCACTGCATCACCATCATCCACAAACGTGGGTGACATTACAGCCCTCTTCAGTGTTCCCATAAGGAGTGTCCTCACAACCAGTATTGTGCTGTATATATGCTGCTGCACCAAACCACAGCATACCTTGTTTGCCACAGTAGGCATTGCCTCCTTCCCGAAATCCTTTGGAAAGAAACTTCTGTTTGAAGTCAAACACTACACACATAGTGTCTCCACCAAGACTATTCCTCACTAGGTGCATAAGATGGTGGTGTCCTGCACCACATGTGACATATAATGAAATGCACAACGTTCACAGTGGTGGAGTGTGAGCAGTACATATAGATCTGACAACATGGTTTCAGACTCCTCAAATCAGGCCATAGCGATTTGATGCAACGTATCATAAAATAGGTATGGTTCACGGCAAGAACTGCACTCCAAGAATCCAATCGTCCTGTAATCTGTCCGTGCATGATCTTTAGCAAGATCAAGTGTGCAGGTGGAGTGTGAGAAGTAGCACCTATGCCAGTACAACCATGGATTTCAGCACAAGCATTCAGCTGGCCTTCTCTCTCTACCTATAAAAGCGTGCTGCTTATCCGATCTGTCAAGGTCATCTGGACATTCAGTCATGGAGTGCAATTCATTGTACTGATGGAATTGTTGCTTCTCTCGAAGAGAGATGTTATGCTCTGGCTGTTTCTCACTACCAGCTGCCTCACTTAATTCATACTGGGCCTTCACACCTTGTTTTGCTTGCTGAGAATAACCGTACTTTCAAATGAAATCCCGACTTCCATAATTGTTGTGTGATGTGCCTTTGTGTGGAATAGAAGTACTAGGGACATCAGCAATGGTAGCAAGCAGTGGGAACACTACAGCTAGCAAGAACATCAGCAGGAACAGTACCACTAGCAGGAACACAAGTGGGAACAGTACCACTAGCAGGAACATCAGTGGGAACAGTACCACTAGCAGGAACACAAGTGGGAACAGTACCACTAGCAGGAACATCAGTGGGAACAGTACCACTAGCAGGAACATCAGTGGGAACAGTACCACTAGCAGGAACATCAGTGGGAACAGTACCACTAGCAGGAACATCAGTGGGAACAGTACCACTAGTAGGAACATCAGTGGGAACAGTACCACTAGCAGGAACATCAGTGGGAACAGTACCACTAGCAGGAACATCAGTGGGAACAGTACCACTAGCAGGAACATCAGTGGGAACAGTACCACTAGCAGGAACATCAGCAGGAACAGTACCGCTAGCAGGAACATCAGTGGGAACAGTACCACTAGCAGGAACATCAGTGGGAACAGTACCACTAGCAGGAACATCAGTGGGAACAGTACCACTAGCAGGAACATCAGTGGGAACAGTACCGCTAGCAGGAACATCAGTGGGAACAGTACCACTAGCAGGAACATCAGCAAGGAACAGTACCACTAGCAGGAACATCAGCAAGGAACAGTACCACTAGCAGGAACATCAGCAGGAACAGTAGCAGGTGTGCTGCTGACATGAATAGCTGGAGCGCTATGACAGTGATGTCCGGTCAGTTTCCCAGCATTGGCTGGAATCACTACTGGTCACGGCCGTACATCAGTTTGTGAAGGGCATCCATGGGTTTTTCGTCAACAGCTGCAGCAGTCATGGCATACACCAGTCTTACATGTTCTGCAAGCTCCACTCCTATGTTTACCTTTTGCTGCAGAGCATCCAGGCACCATCCCTAATTGCAAGTGGAAATGTTTTACTATCGTGGTGAATAAGTTAACACACTCATTGCTGACGATCGCTCTTGAGGGAACTAAAAAGCTGTAGCATCTCCTGAATGGCAACTTGTTGTTTGTCCATTGCTCATGTATAACCTGTTGATCTATTTGTCATGTTAATAAAATCTTCGAAGAGCTATGAAACCAAGTATCACAGAAGAGCACCTTGAATACTGTGGCCTATCGTTAAAACAATTACGAGCTGGCTTTGACAGGTTACAGTACATATGCCTGCTGATTCTTTACTTTCTCATTTCAACTATAATGATTGGAGTATTTTTTAATATGTTTTGCTTAGGAAAAATTTCATATGGCAGTAAGATTTTCTAATTAACTGTCATCAAGATCATAAGAGCTGTTACAAGGTCAGGTGGGATGGGCCTCAAAGTAACTTTGTACCAACTGGGGATTTCCCAATGTTGATGACAAGGATTGAGACTGAAACGAGGTTTTAAATAATGCGTTGTTCTTTCTGCTGTTGGCAGGAACACAAAGCCATCATTTGGCATGCGCACGTTCACATAAATTGGGCTCATGACCAGCCACATGTCCATGCTCAATCCTCGTGCTCCAGAGGATACTGTCATATTCGTGGTTGGAAGGGCGAATTCTTGCCCAGCATTTATCAAGCCCTGAAGATAGAAGTGAGGAATCTTTCGCCAAAAGCATTGAGCACTGAAGTGAAGATCCCAGCAAAAAGCTCTTGGCCAAGACCTTGGCCAGGAACTTGCCTTAATCTTAATCAAGATCTTGCACAAGATTTGTCATCCACTTTCTTGGGTTTAAATGAACTTGGCAAAGATCTTGTTTACCTTGGCCATGATTCTTGTGTTTGTTACCCACAAATCTTTGTAGCCACGGCCATGATTCTTATGCTTCGATTTCTTAACAATGATTCCTGGGTTCCTTGGCCATGATTCTTGTGTTTCTTACCCATGGTTCCTGGGTTCTGATACTTCACCAAGGAGCCCAAACATTTCAAGCATTAGAATTATGGCCAAGTAAGTACCTTATAACTACTATTTGGACTAATATATTATTCCCACATAACAAATACTAAGGTCATGCAATGTCCGGTATATTTAATTGATTAAGCAATGATTAATAACTGGACACGGAGAATACAATAATATCATGCAGTAAGTTACACATCCTGATTGCTATTTTCTAATATTTTAGTAGTGGCATTCTCCTTCACCTTGGTCCTTGTATCTCTGCACTTTTGTGTCTAATATTTACATGTTTGGTCTCAAGCTATTTTCTTTATGCAATCTGTGTACATTTAAAAGTATGTATAGTTACATCAGCCAGGAAATTATCTACACACTTCTGTACACTTTATGTGACATGGTGGCTTGTCGCTTGGAGTGCCACGTCCAGCCTGGATGACAGTTCCTCCTCTGAAAAAAGGGTATCCGTGAGCTGTAACGAGTATTTATAAATATCGGTGGCTTGAATTTCCAGCAACTTCAAACCACTATCCTGTTCGTATGGAATAAATAAAAAATCAAATGTGCACAAAAAATAAGTGTAGTATGTACCGATATAAAGTGGTGTTCACAATCAACATCATCGTCATCTGCAACACAACAGATTTCTTAATGTAGCACATTTGAATGTAATACACCTGTGGAAATGGCAGACGCAGAAGAGGCTAGTTTTGAAGTCTGCTGTATGGAGGAAGCTCCCTGCAGCTGATCATTGCTTTTTCCAGGGTTGGAATAATAGTTCGATGCGTAGCACGCCTGTCCTTGGCAGCTTTTCTGTACAGCCCTATTAATACGATGACATTTAGGATGTTATAAAATATGTGCAAGTACTGTTAGGCTCTTAGCCAACACTCCGGATCCTCCTGATGAAATCCTGAACCTCAATATTCAACATGCAGCATCAGTGTACAATTAGCCAATATCTTGCATTTGAACCTTCTCTGAAGTGTCAGAAATTTTTAGCACTGAGCAAACTTCATGCAAAGAACTTGAGAGCTTGTCCTACATATATATATTTAAGCATGTACTGAGCATAATGGGTATACAGTTGTATCAGTAATATGACCTGGTGGGTGCCTCACTGTTAATGAGGCACCATGCAACCTTTTTCAGGTCCCCGTTGATGCAGAGGAGCTGCTTTTACATATCCCGTTTGTAGGCTATGCGGTGTTCGTGATCAGCTAAGGTGCTGGCTTAAGTTTTGCTGGCTCCAGCTGTGTGTAACAGCATGGACATTTCACCTCTATTTATAAGCAGTGCATGCATGTCAGGTTCAAGGCTTTATTTAGTTCTTGATTCTTACACCCCCAAGTCAGAAATATTTTGAATGCATGTAGTCACCATGGCACACCTAACCTAACCTGCACAATCAGTATAATAAAAATGTCATTATTCAGTTTCAAGCAAGGTAAACCACAAATGGTTTCCGTTTTCCACATTTTCCCCACCACCATGCCTGTCATTGTCAAGCTTAAAGCTACCTTCTTCATCGGTCTCAGACTTCAAGTGGAAGTGGTGGGTGAGGTCACTTTCAGCATCCCGGCAATACTGATCATTGTCAGTAGAGTACACCCAGGCTATATGTACCATGCCCAGCTCTCGATACTTTTCATTCCAGTGGCAACGGATTCCCTCCTCGCCAGCAGATGTTATTCCAATCCACCGATGTTTGGAGCCATGTAGAAAATGGGCAATGCATTGTATCACTTCTGTGGCAGTTCTGTGGTTCCAGTGACCCCTGGATGGTTCCACATCTTTGCAGTAGGCATTGTCAAATGGTATTCCTTTTAAAAAAAAAAAAAGGTGTCAGTATTGTGTCATCAAGGTCATAAGAGCTGTTACGAGGTCAGGTGGAATGGGCCTCAAAGTAACTTCGTACCAACTGGGGATTTCCCAATGTTGATGACAAGGATTGAGACTGAAACGAGGTTTCAAATGATGCGTTGTTTCGTCTGCTGTTGCCAGGTACACTTAGCCATCGTTTGGCATGCGCACGTTCACATAAATTAGGTTTTGACCATGGCCTCATGACCAGCCACATGTCCATGCTGAATCCTCGTGCTCCAGAGGATACTGTCATGACCAGCCACATGTCCATGCTGAATCCTTGTGCTCTAGAGGATACTGTCATGACCAGCCACATGTCCATGCTGAATCCTTGTGCTCTAGAGGATACTGTCATGACCAGCCACATGTCCATGCTGAATCCTTGTGCTCCAGAGGATACTGTCATGACCAGCCACATGTCCATGCTGAATCCTCGTGCTCTAGAGGATACTGTCATGACCAGCCACATGTCCATGCTGAATCCTTGTGCTCCAGAGGATACTGTCATGACCAGCCACATGTCCATGCTGAATCCTCGTGCTCTAGAGGATACTGTCATGACCAGCCACATGTCCATGCTGAATCCTTGTGCTCCAGAGGATACTGTCATGACCAGCCACATGTCCATGCTGAATCCTTGTGCTCCAGAGGATACTGTCATGACCAGCCACATGTCCATGCTGAATCCTTGTGCTCCAGAGGATACTGTCATGACCAGCCACATGTCCATGCTGAATCCTCGTGCTCTAGAGGATACTGTCATGACCAGCCACATGTCCATGCTGAATCCTCGTGCTCCAGAGGATATTGTCATGACCAGCCACATGTCCATGCTGAATCCTTGAGCTCCAGAGGATACTGTCATGACCAGCCACATATCCATGCTGAATCCTTGTGCTCTAGAGGATATTGTCATGACCAGCCACATGTCCATGCTGAATCCTTGTGCTCTAGAGGATACTGTCATATTCGTGGTTGGAAAGGGCGAATTCTTGCCCAGCATTTGTCAAGCTCCGAAGATAGAAGTGGGGAATCTTTCATTGAGCACTAAAGTGAAGATCCCAGCAAAAAGATCTTGGCCAAGAACTTGCCTTAATTTTAATCAAGATCTTGCGCAAGATTTGTCATCCATTTTCTCGGGTTTAAATGAACTTGGCCAAGATCTTGTTTACCTTGGCCATGATTCTTGTGTTTGTTACCCACAAATCTTTGTAGCCATGGCCATGTCTCTTGTGTTTCTTAACAATGATTCCTGGGTTCCTTGGCCATGATTCTTGTGTTTCTTATACCCATGGTTCCTGGGTTCTAAATAGCAATGAAGATGTGTAACTTACTGCATGCTATTATTATACTCTCCGTGGCCAGTTATTAATCATTACATAATCAATTAAATATACCGGACATTGCATGAGCTTAGTATTTTGTTATGTGGGAATAATATATTAGTCCAAATAGTAGTTATAAGGTACTTACTTGGCCATATTCTAATGCTTGAAATTTTTGGGCCCTTGGTGATCTAATGTTTTAGTAGTGGCATTCTCCTTCACCTTGGTCCTTGTATCTCTGTACTTTTGTTTGCATTTTTGTCTAATATTTACATGTTTGGTCTCAAGCTATTTTCTTTATGCAATCTGTGTACATTTAAAAGTATGTATAGTTAAAACAGCCCGGAAAATATCTACGCACTTCCGTACACTTTATGCGACATGGTGGCTTGTCGCTTGGAGTGCTGGTAACAGCCTGGATGACAGTTCCTCCTCTGAAAGAAGGGTATCCATGAGCTGTAATGAGTAATAAAAATATCGGTGGCTTGAATTTCCAGCAACTTCAAACCACTATCCTGTTTGTATGGAATAAATAAAAAAAATCAAATGTGCACAAACGTGTACCGATATAAAGTGGTGTTCACAATCGACATCATCGTCATCTGCAACACAACAGATTTCTTAATGTAGCAAGACGAATGTAATAAACGTATGGAAACGGCCGACGCTAGTTTTGAAGTCTGCTGTATGGAGGAAGCTCCCTGCAGCTGATCATTGTTTTTTTCCGGGGTTGGAATAATAGTTCGATGCGTAGCACGCCTGTCCTTTGTAGCTTTTCAGTACAGCCCTATTAATACGATGACATTTATGATATTTACACAAGTACTGTTAGGCTCTTAGCCAACACTCCGGATCCTCCTGATGAAATCCTGAACCTCAATATTCAACATGCAGCATCAGTGTACAATTAGCCAACTATATCTTGCATTTGAACCTTCTCTGAAGTGTCAGAAATTTTTAGCAGTGAGCAAACTTCATGCAATGAACTTGAGAGCTTGTCCTACATATATATATTTAAGCATGTACTGAGCATAATGGGTATACAGTTGTATCAGTAATATGACCTGGTGGGTGCCTCACTGTTAATGAGGCAACACGTATGCAACCTTTTTCAGGTCCCTCGTTGATGCAGAGGAGCTGCTTTTACATATCCTGTTTGTGATCAGCTAAGGTGCTGGCTTAAGTTTTGCTGGCTCCAGCTGTGTGTAACAGCATGGACACTTCACCTCTATTTTATAAGCAGTGCATGCATCTGATAATGTCAGGTTCAAGGCCTTATTTAGTTCTTGATTCTTAGACCCCCAAGTCAGAAATATTGTAGTCACCATGGCACACCTAACCTAGCATGCACGGTCAGTAAAATTAAAATGTCATTATTCAGTTTCAAGCAAGGTAAAAACAGTTTCCATTCTCCACCACCATGTCTGTCATTGTCAAGCTTAAAGCTACCTTCTTCCTTGGTCTCAGACTTCAAGTGAAAGTAGTCGGTGAGGTCACTTTCAGCATCCCGGCAATACTGATCATTCTCAGTAGAGTACACCCAGGCTATAAAGTTCACGCCCAGCTCTTGATACTTTTCATTCCAGCGGCAACAGATTCCCTCTTCGCCAGCAGATGTAATCCAACCTACCATTGGAGCCGCAATGTAAAGCGGATATATCAGCCACCATGTTTCTGTTACTTGTCCTGCTCCAGCAGCCCATGATAGGTAGCAAATCATTTCTATATATGGCATGATCAAATGACATTCCTTTTTAGAAAAAAAGAAAAAAAGAAACACATCAGTATCGTATTATGAAGATAGTGTACTTCCTTACCTGTCACTGCATCCTTCCAGGCAAGGTAAACCACAAACGGACTGTTGGTTCTAAGATTGCCTCCTGCATTTACATTGTCAAGTAAACCACCCTCAGACTTTAAGCGGTAAAAGTTTTGTTTCTCTCGAATACAGTAGTCTTTTCTCGTAGAAGAGTACACGCGGGCCATGTAGTCCATGCCCAGTCCTCAATACTTGTCTTTCCACATCAAACGCATTCTCTCCTAGCCACCAGATGTAATTCCATTCCATTGACATTTGGAATTACGAAGAAAACCGCGGATATGTTGTTTTACTTGTGTGGCGTTTTGTCATTCCAGTGACCTGTCACATCACTGTGGTAGGGTTTTGTCATTCCAGTGACCTGTCACATTACTGTGGTAGGGTTTTGTCATTCCAGTGGCTTGTCACATTACTGTGGTAGGGTTTTGTCATTCCAGTGACCTGTCACATCACTGTGGTAGGGTTTTGTCATTCCAGTGACCTGTCACATTACTGTGGTAGGGTTTTGTCATTCCAGTGGCTTGTCACATCACTGTGGTAGGCATTCTGAAATGGTTTTCCTTTAAATGAAGTATGATTCACTAAGCATCATGTTCATTAATTGGATGATAGAGCTTTACCCATTCTTCCAAAAAATGGCAAGTCAGGGCCAGGTTTGATTTAATAATAATCATAATCATCATCATCTCCCTCCATCCAAACAAGCAGGAAATTCAAAGAAGCGTAAGTTGACACTCATAACTAAGCAGTCAGAAGGTAAGGAACGGCAATGTACAACAGAGTCAACATTGGGCTGGGCACACAGTCTCGTATAAGCCAAGCCAAAACATTCCACAGCAAGATGCAAGCTCTAGTTGTTGCGTATGAACTTAGGGGTGCTAATTTAATAACGTTATACGCAGCACAGTGTGTGGCCATGACCCATGCTGTTTATATATATATGGTACTGGTAATGATGATTGAAGATTTGAGAGAGGCAGTTATCTAATCATTCAGTGTCTTGTATGATTACGCATATGTAACAAGGTTTCTTATGTTTCCTCACAGGAGTTCTTTGATGTCCATTCTCTGTGTCATGTGAGGTCATTGTATGGAGGCATCTTGCCTTTTGTCCCTGCTGTGAGTTTAGTGCAACTGGGTGTGTCATTGTTTTTGTCATTATATGTGTATGACGTACATGTATATTTGGCTGTCATCTTTATTGTTTCACTTTCTTGTTGATGCATTTTGGCGTGTTACAAGTTTTGATTCAGAGTCTATTGGAAGGTAAAAAGTAACCTTCTGGACACTGATGAATCTGCATTCTCTTCTCCTGAAGACAAGCTTTTTGGCTGGGTGTGGGCAAGGAGATTGCCACCGTTAAAGTGGACCTGTGTCCCAAAGGAGAGTGGTAAAGAGGGCTTCTTCCCCACCTTAAACCACACCCACATCCTGCTCTCCCTCAGTTAACCCTCTAACATGAGCACTAATCTCAATTGACAGAAGCTAGCCAAAGGACTGTTCAGTGTGATTGCAACAGCTAAGTACTTCCACACACATATATATATACAATACACACACCACACACACATATATATGCACACACCACACAAACACACACACACACACACCAAACCACACACCCACACCACACACACACACACACATACACACACACACACGATAAACACACCCACACACACACAGCATACATATCTCTTGGTCACTAGGATGGACGTGATACCTTTCTCTAACATTGTGACCACCTTCCATCCCTGTGTGGAGGGTGTGGCTGTCTTCTTGTGGTAAGTCCGCTACCAGGTGAAGAAGAGGACCAGATCCACATACACTGTCCGAGCTTACGTTTTGTTGGTAAACTCTGGTGAGGAAAGTGTAGACGACTTGTGAGTCATTTTTTTCTCCTCATCCCTCCTCTCTTCTTCCCACCCTCATCCCTCTCTCTTCTTTCCATCCTCATCCCTCCGTCTGTTCTTCCCACCCTCATCCCTCCTCTCTTCTTCCCACCCTCATCCCTCCTCTCTTCTTCCCATCCTCATCCCTCTCTCTTCTTCCCACCCTCATCCCTCTCTCTTCTTCCCACCCTCATTCCTCCTCTCTTCTTCCCACCCTCATCCCTCCTCTCTTCTTCCCATCCTCATCCCTCTCTCTTCTTCCACCCTCATCCCTCTCTCCTTTCCACCCTCATCCCTCCTCTCTTCTTCCCACCCTCATCCCTCCTCTCTTCTTCCCACCCTCATCCCTCCTTACTTCTTCCCATCCTCATCCCTCCTCTGTTCTTCCCACCCTCATCCCTCTCTCCTTTCCGCCCTCATCCCTCCTTTCTTCTTCCCTCCTCTGTTCTTCCCACCCACATCCCTCCTTTCTTCTTCCCACTCTCATCCCTCCTCTGTTCTTCCCACCCTCATCCCTCCTCTGTTCTTCCCACCCTCATCCCTCTCTCCTTTCCACCCTCATCCGTCCTTTCTTCTTCCCTCCTCTGTTCTTCCCACCCACATCCCTCCTCTCTTCTTCCCACCCTCATCCCTCATCTCTTCTTCCCACCCTCATCCCTCATCTCTTCTTCCCACCCTTATCCCTCCTCTCTTCTTCCCACCCTCATCCCTCATCTCTTCTTCCCATCCTCATCCCTCCTCTCTTCTTTCCACCCCCATCCCTCCTCCCTTCTTCCCCCTTCTTCCACTTTGCTCACCTATCCTTGGACCATCCCAAGAGTCCTCGGTTCACACACACACACACACACACACACACACACACACACACAAACACCCACACACACACACACACACACACACACAAACACCCACACACACACACATACACACACACATACACACACACACCATTGTCGATTTGGCTATTGTTGTCCTGCACCGTTACAGATTTGGTAATTGGAGACCCCTGCCATTAGAAGTGGATCACACTGACACTGTTTGCCCTTCAGGTGGCCAGGGAACGGCTCCCTACAGAGATTCATGTGGTGAAAGCATATACTGCAATGTGCGTGGTGTGTGTGTGTGTGTAGTGTGTGTGTGTGTGTGTCAGAGTCATTGTTCCAGCAACATAAAAGCTGATTGTCCAAAGAAGAGAGAATTGCATTCAAGAGGGAAGTGTGTGAATTCGAAGTTACATTTTTGCTGGGCACAGTGTTAGTTTGTTCAGCCTTACATCTCTGCACATGAGGTCCAGCATCTCGTATAGTTTTCTGCTTCAGGGTAAGGTGTTGCCCCAAAACTGAATATCTCCAAGCATGTAACTCCATATGCATATGCCCACTATAATACAAGTAATAAATAAATGTGGCTACATTTGATGCATTTAGAACTCAATGTATACTATGGGCCCAGTATGGGCGGCTGAGTGGACTAAAACAATGAGAGGTAGGGACAACAGGAGAATTATAAATGCATCATAACATTGGATTCTAGAGTGCTTATAACAGGTTCTTATCTCATGCAGGGACACCTGAGGTTGATTTGTCAGAGAGGCATTAATTCAAGCTTCTTTGACAATGTTTACATAGATGGAAGACAGGATAGAGCATTGAAAAATATTAACCCCAATTAGCTTAAGGGCTTTTTTCAAAAATGGTCCATAATCTACTGTGATGTTGTGAGTTGCAAGATGTGTCCTGCGTGCATAGGTGACTGACTACCTGTGTGCACAGGTGACTGACTACCTGTGTGCATAGGTGACTGACTACCTGCATGCATAGGTGACTGACTACCTGTGTGCATAGGTGACTGACTACCTGCATGCATAGGTGACTGACTACCTGTGTGCATAGGTGACTGACTACCTGTGTGCACAGGTGACTACCTGTGTGCATAGGTGACTGACTACCTGTGTGCATAGGTGACTACCTGTGTGCATAGGTGACTGACTACCGATGCTGCTAAAGTCATGCAGTTTAGTTAGATGCTGTAGAGTACTTTCTGTATGGTAGATGAGGGGTATGAAGGCAACAGAGCAACTGCTCTTGCCTGTGATGTTTTATACCCAGAGGTAGGAAATGTAAGTGACTTAGACATTGATTACTAACTATACATATTCTATCAATTGCAGTTGATGATCTCTTTGATTTCCAATAAACAAGATGAAACGGGTCAAGTATTATGTGAGAAACGTCGTTATTTGTATTTATATAAAGTGAATTGAATTTACTGACACTCATATTGTGCCTTGATGTATATAGATATATAGATGACTGCCCCGCCCTCCCAAAGCACAACAAGAGCCTCTTATACATGTAACCAATCAGATTCTAAAGACACAGTAATTGACACTTCATAGTATGATAACATAGAGATAGATACACACACAATACACCACACACGCACACACACACAAGCGTGCTCCATAATGACATAATTTCATTCCCATGGAAGTAAAAAGGAAGTTCAAAATGGAGATTAAAAACAGCATGCACGTTTTTTCAAAACAATAAAGCTAGTACATAGTGGAGGACTCCACGGTACAAGGCATGGCTGTGATGAAGGCATGGCTCTGATGAACATCATGGTACAGGCATGGCACTGACAAATACCATGGTACAAGGCATGGCTATGATGAACACCATGGTACAGGCATGGCTATGATGGACTTCATGGTACATACATACATACATACACACGCATCACACACACACACACCACACATCCTCATGCATACACACCAACACACACGCATACACACCTCATCCACACACACACACACACACACACACACACACACACACACACACCCATACACAGCCCCAGATACACACTTCCTACACGCACACCCATACACACACCTCATACACACACCCCCATGCATCCCCATGCGTTCACACACACACACACAACCACACACACACACAACCACACACACACAACCACACACACACACAACCACACACACACAACCACACACACACACAACCACACACACACACAACCACACACACACAACCACACACACACACAACCACACACACACACAACCACACACACAACCACACACACACACACACACACACACACAGAAACACATGGACACTTATGAATTACTCTACTGTGGCAAATAATCCATGCAAATCTTAAAATAGGCTGACACCATGATGAAGACAACTGAAACATGGGACATAGAATTGGAGGGCTTTTGCTAAATTTCAACTGATGCTGATGCCATGCGATGATGGTCGATCTAGACCCAACTGCACCCTAAACTGTTGTACGGATGTGTGTCTAAAATATCAGCTATTTGTGAGATATCTGTGTTAAGAGCTTGATTAAGTACATGTAGCTACTAAAGACCCAGTGGTATGTCAGTTGGTTAATCAGAGGTTAGCAAAAGATGTCCTATTCCATGCATGATGATGGACACCATGGTACAGGCATGGTACAGACATGGCTATGATGGACACCATGATACAGGCACGGCTATGAGGACACCATGGCTATGATGAACTTCATGGTACAGGCATGGCTATGATGAACTTCATGGTACAGGCATGGCTATGATGACACCGGTACAGGCATGGCTATGATGACACCATGGTACAGGCATGGCTATGATGACACCATGGTACAGGTATGGCTATGATGACACCATGGTACAGGCATGGCTATGATGAACACCACCCCAGTTTCACAACCAAATTTTAAATTAGTTCTTTATGTGTTATAGTACGTACATGTAATGCATGAGAGAAGAGAAAGTTACAATTCTGAACAGAGGCTTGGCTAGCTATGTCTTCCAGTACTCAAACTCACACATAAAAGGGACACTATTTTGGAGTATGATTGAAGTGCTAACACCACAGTTGCCATCTGTGACTTACATATGAATTACAGTACACAGCGTTCTAAAATGCAATCCACAATGGACCAAATATCATCTAACATGTCAAAGCTTTTTAAATGAATAGAAACAAGGAACAAATTAAGCTACAACTCTTCAGACTGAAGGCTTAGCTAAAGCAATTTCATTACAATTGAAACAAACACAGGCACACACACAAGCAGTCAACGCACGTACACACACATACAAACACAGGATGATCAGTGGTCCACAATGACATAACGTCATTCCTATCGTTACACATGGAAGTGAATAGGTCACATTTAGCTACCGTCCTAGTGTAGACAAGTGTTCTAGGATGCAATTTATAATGGTAATTAAAAATAACATGCCAACTCTCATAGGTAAAGCTAGTACACAGTGCACAAGAGAAGGGAAACAAAGCTACACAATTATCATTGACGATAAAGGCGTATGGGTGTGAGTATACGACGATCATATGCATGCAACTAGTGGCCCACTCCTTTGTTGTATGTTTGACACCATACAGATTAGACCGCACACGGTTGCATTGGGGACTGCACACAAGCCATTAACTCTATAGCCTCTTGTTAACTAGCTCTGACAGAGCTGTGCAATATCTAGAAAAACGATTGGCGTTTGCAGCTAGTACATGCATGATGGAAAACATGGGCGTTCCCGGGGGGGGGGGGGGGGGGGGGGGGGGTCGATGGGTTTGAACGACCCCCCCCCCCTTCCCCTATGCGAGGTCACCTTCACCATTGGAATTATTTTTTCATATCTCGCACTAGTATTTTACATACATGTCAGTGGCGTATCCAGGAGGGGGGGTGCTCCGGGTGCTTGAGCACCCCCCTCGGTCAAAATTGTAACCGTTTATTATTAACGATAACGTATTTTCTGTGTGCCAAACAAAGGTATCGGACCTGAAGTGGACTGTTCCCCCCCCCCCCCCCCCCTTAGTCTCGTACCCAGACCCAACTGTACGTAACGATGATCATCCCCCACTTTTCGTATATCATCGGACCTGAAGTGGACTGCCCCCCCCCCCCTCCCCCCTCCCCCACTTTTCATATGGGCCTGACCTCCCCCTCGCTGAAATCCTGGATACGCCAACTGCATGTACGCAGTACCGGTAATGACGTAAATTAATAACTTTGCCTCACGTCACACGTGTTCAAAATGGAATAAAATAACACTCAAAACATATGTTAAGGTCATCTATTAACAAAATTCGACCCCCCCCCCCCTTCCTGAAGGCTGCGTACGCCCATGGAAAAGAATTCTATCAGAGATGAGGTTGGCTGGGACAATTACACGTAAAAGTGTGGAACGTTTTGTTACAACCGTAGTTAATCAACTCACCCATGTAGCTGGTTGCCTTCGTCGTATGAATGTCGCGAGCGTCCATCGTGTCATTGTGCTGGCTTGTTATTTTAACGGTCACATGTGCTGTAATTAAGGTTGACCTCCATGGTGGCCACCTTTTCTCGAATGCTAAGTACAAAGCGTGCATAAAAGGGCATCATCATATTGCTATGGCATCTGCGTGCGGCGGGTTCGTACAGCGTCGTACTTTTCTCGGCGTCGCACATCAACAAATGTAAATCATAATGGGTGGAGCTCAAGCTAGATCGCCAGTTGGGTTGCATCACGTGCGGGGCAGCTACGCCAATGCATGCACGGCAGTTGCATCACGTGAAGCGATTTTGTTGGCCTGGGGGCTGCATTCATCACGTGAGACGACTGGATTACCTCATAAGCTAGGCCTGGGAACGAACGGCATCCGCTTGTCGCGTATGCATTGCGCATGCGTTTTGTAGTGAAAAAAGCCATTAAATGTTTTCTAGGTCAGAATTGGAATCATAGCAGGGATCTAGATCAAGCGGGTCAATCGGTAGCGTAATCAAAGATTAATTAATTTTAATTAATAAAAATTCACCAAACTTGTTGACAAACATTTGCCTAGCGATCTCATGTTAGTTTCAAAATCTCGGATTTTTATCTCGATCCGGTCAACAGTTATTCCCGTTTAAAACCTTTGCCTTCATTCGCGAACACCCGGTATATCTATAGAGGCCTTACACAGCAAAAACAGAGTGATGCTTTTCACTCTTTGTCACTCCGGCTCAGTCGGAGTGAAAATCAAATGGAGTGACTTTCACTCTTTTTACGCTACGCGCTAAATAGTGGAGTGATTGTCACTTGTCATGTAATGTGCCGTATATTAAAGAGGAAACGTAATTAGATTGGGGACCGCTCTTATCTCGTGCTCAGACCTTAATGCACACAAACCCTCCAAACGAGGAAAGTTAGTGCGTGGCACTTGCATTTGCTGATACATTTATTAGCTGGTATTTTCATTGTTACAACCGTTCAGAGGCTATTTGCTTCAGTTCTTCATGGAGTACATGTGTGGAAATAAAGTAATTGTGATATTTTGGGGGAGGGAGGGAGCTAGGAGGAAGGGAATGGCATAATGTTTCATTAATATTGATCTGTTTATGCCTTGCATATCATCAGTGTATTGATTCAGTTGTCCTCTGAGGTGGGTTAAGAGGAGACATCCTTGGAGCCCAACAATGTCTTTGCAGAGCCAGACATCGCCTCGTCCGTGATCACAGAAGGGTTTACAAATAACTGCTGGAGATGAGGCAGAGGATTCTGACACAGGGACATGTCACTGCGCCACAGCATTTAGTATGCAGAGTTGTGCAGAGTCTGCATATCAACCATATGCAGATGAGTATCATTGAAGTGTTCATATGCAGACGTCTGCACAGCTCTGCATACTAAATGCTGTGGCGCAGTGTGTGAACTGCCTAGAATTACCTATATAGGTGATCAAGCTGAGAGTCTGCAACTACCTGAATAAGGACATGTCCTACACTGTGAGGTGTGGTCCATGGACCATGTTTACATCTATGTGTTGGGGTAAGGTGTTTTTTTTCCTTTAGAACAAAATAACTTAAAGGACTGTTGTGTGTGTGTGTGTGTGTGTGTGTGTGTGTGTGTGTGTGTGTGTGTGTGTGTGTGTGTGTGTGTGTGTGTGAAATGCTGATCGAATCTCTTCCCATCTATTCTTGCTCATGCATGCCAGTCTTTTCCTTAAACCTCTTAGCTGGTTTAAAACCATTATCCTCTAGACTCCAGTACTCATCTATGCACACTGCTGGGTTTACACACATAGCTAACAATACACCCATAAATTGATCAATTTCTGCTATGTCAACAAGCCTTTGGTTGCTACGAAAGTTGGCAGTCAACCATTAACCGTTTAAGTCGTAGTGGAAAGAATCGATTAAAAAAAACAACTGGTTTATTATTTACAGGGTGAAAATCAGGCAGTCTGGGTGCCAAAGTGCATAGGCCTTGCATCTCATCCATCTAATGCTGGATTAGAGTATTAAATCCGCCTACCAACTTCAACACTTTGACTGTCGGCATGTTCCTCATCTAGATTAACTACCTGTTCCTCTTCCTCCTCCGATGAGTCAAAATCCGATTCCGTTTCTGAGCACTCTTCGTCAGCTTGAGGGCCAGTGATGTTTTCCCCAGGAGGGACTTTTGGATGGGGGTACCAAACATTACCAGGCTTTTTAAATATTCCGTGCTGAGCCCCGTATTCATCTATACCAGCGCCCAGCGGCGGGTTGAAAGAAGGCCATTCTATTCTATATTTCCGAGTTCCCCCGTGCCCAGCAAACTTACCCTCAATGAGGGCCGTCTTCCCCATCGAGCACCAAAAACAGTTGTGTCGTTTGACTGAAGACGTTGGATCCCACTGTCCGGACCGTTTCCCCAACCGTCCAAGTACTCTGCCCCATTCGTATAGCCTTTACTCCTCGCCATCTTGACAAAACAGCCAGACAAATAGATATCTACTAATTATACAAACCGCAAATATAAATGTATCGGTACCGCTATCTTTTACGCGGTAGTGCCAAAACGGCAATATATGGATCAGTTTCCGAGAAAATGAAAAGTGGCTATATATATAAAAAGTTATAAAAATGCTTCACGTTTGAATCGCTAAAACTCCGTAAAGGTTTAAGCTATCAACTTCCTATTTCGAACACTTCTTGCCACACCACTTCTCTCTGTCTTACCCTTGCTCCTGCCGACGTTACAAGGCACAGAACCCCGAGGGGTTCAAAATCCAGGTAGCTCCCTGCAGGAATGTCCACATCACTTCAAAATTGATATATGCACGTAAAGGAGTCCTGTCACTGTTTATTTCTGCAGATCGTTGATTTTTACCTTATCCGTTATGGAGATACAGCAATGTAAAGTAAAGTCCATTTTTCCCACTCGAATCGCGCCTTTCTCAGTCCCACCATAGATTATAGAATACAGGGATTGGATTACGGAATTAATCCGCATTTCACGATTCCATAAATTATGTACCCTGGCCAGGGCACTTTTGTGAGCTTTGCCGAGAAAATAGTCGGTACATTTGAGAAACTTGTGCCCGATCCGGCTATCCAAAAGGTAAAAATACGTTTAAGAGGCATTTGTGGAGCAATTCCATTCAACACGTATATATCTGAGCTTCGACCCAAACGAACTTGCGAGCCATTTGCTCCTACCAGAAATAATATCTATATATTATCTATGCTCCTACAACACATGCACAACACATAAGAATTTTTGATCACGCCACTCAATATGCATCTCTGATTCAATATATGCCCTCAAATATTTTAGAACCCTGATCACTTTTCAGGGAAAAGTACACAAAAAATACATTTATTGGGTATCATTATATGGGACAGTTCACGCGAAAACGATAACTCGCATTTATATATAAAATGGGACAGTTTCCGCGAAAATTGCCCCACGGTTAAAATGTTATAAAAATGCATCGCGTTTGAATCGCTATAACTTCCCAACGGATAACGCTATCGACTTCCTATTTTCACCACTTCATAGTGGAATGGTGTAGTATGAAGTGTTGAAAATAGGAAGTAGATAGCGTTATTCGTTGGGAAGTTATAGCGATTCAAACGCGATGCATTTTTATAACATTTTAACCGTGGGGCAATTTTCGCGGAAACTGTCCCAAATGTTATATAAAATGTTATATAAATGCTTCTCGTTTGAATCGTTATATATCTTCCGAACGGTTAACGCTATCAACATCCTATTTTCAACACTTCATACCACACCATTTCTCTATGGCAAAACATGTTTTGGGGTCTTGCACTTGCTCCTTGCCAGTATTGCAACGTTCGATACCCCACCGGGTTCAAACCCGCCATAACTTTCTGTAGGAGTAATCAAATCGCTTCAAATTCGGTTTGTAGGTGGAGAGGTCCTATATCTATCTATTTGTTCTGTTCGTTAATTTTTATGCAATCTGTTACGGAGATACAGTTGAAAAAACTACGTGCACATTTTCGCGCTCGTTTCGCGCCAATGATTTGGGCAAATTGCGCTCCGCTCAATGTATGGGGAGGCGGGGATTATTACATTGGCGCGAATCAAGCGGGAAAACGTGCACGTAGTTTATTCAACTGTATCTCCGTAACAGATGGCATAAAAATTAACGAACAGAACAAGTCGATAGGTATAGGACCTCTCTACCTACATACCGAATTTGAAGCGATTTCATTACTCCTACAGAAAGTTATGGCGGGTTTGAACCCGGTGGGGTATCGAACGTTGCAATACTGGCAAGGAGCAAGTGAAAGATCCCAAAGGGTATTTTACCATAGAGAAATGGTGTGGTATGAAGTGTTGAAAATAGGATGTTAATAGCGTTTACCGTTCGGAAGATATAACGATTCAAACGAGAAGCATTTATATAACATTTGGGACAGTTTCCGCGAAAATTGCCCCACGGTTAAAATGTTATAAAAATGCATCGCGTTTGAATCGCTATAACTTCCGAAGGGATAACGCTATCGACTTCCTATTTTCAACACATTCATAGTGAAATGGTGTAGTATGAAGTGTTGAAAATAGGAAGTCGATAGCATTATCCTTTGGGAAGTTATAGCGATTCAAACGCGATGCATTTTTATAACATTTTAACCGTGGGGCAATTTTCGCGGAAACTGTCCCATTTTAAGCGAGTTATCATTTTCGCGTGAACTGTCCCATATGACATATTTACGATTTACAATGCCAGAACCTTTGTAGGGACTCCAGAACGTTACTGCGCCACACTACCAACTACGTAATCTATATGGGAACTCCCAAAATGGATTTATAATCTTTCCTGTGTCCAGGAAAATCCCACAACCACTACCCGATCACGTGGTAGCTACGATCGCTCGCTGGCTCAACTGAAACTCTGTAAAAAGAATAGTTAAAAGATTCTTTGATGTCAAAGAGGCTGTCCTCACACAGTTATAGGCTAAACAATGCCGAAGGAAGCTCTCTACAGAAGGATGTTAACAGCTCACACGCCCACCAAAGGATTCGATGCGAAGCACGGTCATGTAACGGAACGTGACGTCACGTCACGTAAATGTATATACCGTTTCCAATCCCTGTATTCTATAATCTATGGTCCCACTCGGGAGAATGGAAGCGGTTCAAGGACTGAGAAAGGCGCGATTCGAGCGGGAAACGTGGACTTACTTTGCATTGCTGTATCTCCATAACGGAAGAGGTAAAAATCAACGATCTGCAGAAATCAATAGTGACAGGACTCCTTTACGTGCACATCGATTTTGAAGTGATTTGGACATTCCTGCAGGGAGCTACCTGGATTTTGAACCCCTCGGGGTACTGTGCCTTGTAACGTCGGCAAGGAGCAAGGGTAAGACACCAAAAATATATTTTCCTAGAGAGAAGCGGTGTGGCACGAAGTGTTCGAAATAGGAAGTTGATTGCTTAAACCGTTACGGAGTTTTAGCGATTCAAACGTGAAGCATTTTTATAACTTTTTATATATATAGCCACTTTTCATTTTCTCGGAAACTGACCCATATATATACCGTATCGTTGCCGAATAATAGTTTTGTAATTACCGGGTGTGCTCTTTGATTATAGTGTATGTTTCACAGATAAGAACGCAGTGTAGTCACATTAGCCACTAGAAATGGACTCCAATTTGATTATCAAAGGTACAAGAAGTTACTATTGAAGTTACAATTTTGTCGCGGTACCGCAACATTTGTATTGGTAACGCTACGTCAAGTGTCCGGGGATTAAGGATGCAGTTCCATATGTATTGCATTCTTATAGATGCCCACCTCTCCGATGGGGATCTACTGGCGATGCATGATGTGTTCCCATTGAGGGGTATTGATCTGTTTAAGGTCAGTGCACGTGTGTGTTAGCAAACACCCTCAGATCATGTATGTATTGCATTCTTATAGATGCCCACCTCTCCGAAGAGTCAACTGGCGATGCATGATGTGTTCCCATTAAGGGGGATTGATCTGTTTAACTCTATCACGCGCAACTGAGCAATATTGCGCCGCAGGTGCTATATTGAAGTCACTCTGTTTATCTAAACAGTTAACACTTAGTAGTCAACAACATATTGATCAGTTGTTTCCTAGTCAAATAGTGAAAGTTGTTTGCTAACTACGTTTTCCTGCAACGCGCAACGCTTATTTTGAACAACATGTGTACCGTAATAATTGGCTTTGCCCGCGAAAGAGTTAAGTGCGTATTTGTACCCTCAGATGATGTATGAGTTGCATTCTTATAGATGCCCACCTCTCCGATGGGGATCAACTGGTGATGCAAGATGTGTTCCCATTGAGGGATATTGAGGTCAGTACACGCGTTCATATATTTCCTCTCACTCCTCACTTCCCCTCCCATGCACTTCTCTTGCATACAGCCAATCGCGGGCCTTTACTCCGACCCCACCAGAAGGCTGTGAACCAGACAATAAAATGGTCTGATGATATGAGTGCGACACACACGACGTCACATGCTAAATTCCATCCATTACGGTCCGCAGGCAAATGTACGATCCCTTCACGGTACA
Organism: Ephydatia muelleri; assembly: GCA_013339895.1. Taxonomy (NCBI): domain Eukaryota; kingdom Metazoa; phylum Porifera; class Demospongiae; order Spongillida; family Spongillidae; genus Ephydatia; species Ephydatia muelleri. Next base: position 3,610,606 of record JABACO010000003.1, read on the forward strand.
ATTTTGCGAAAATATACCGGCGGGTATTTTTATTTATTGGATATAAGAATGGATATCAAAGGTATTGCATATGTCCAGCCAAAGAGCAAATAAACTGTTCCTGCATGCTATTCGACGTAATCCACACGGACGGTTTCAAATAATTCTTAATCAACTGGACTGTGCATGTACATGAGCAACAGGCAATATCATTCGCAAGCCAGGTTGCGTCATTCAGAAGTCCAACAAGCATTGGCTTATGCAGGTTTCAAGAAATGGGATCGGATTTTATTAAAAGGTGACCTTATTTAGTCAGGGAATAGAATAATAACCATGCATTGACTGTCACGAAAGGCTTTAGTATATCATATAGGGTCATATGTGATCGTTTCCGCGATTAGGGGGACCTAACGCATGTTTTTTTTTTTTTTTCAAGATTGAAATCAGTTCTATATAAGTCTGAAATGGCATCTACATATTCCTTCTTATACGTACTAAGAATCGGAGTATTTGTCATGGAGTTTTAAGGCTCTGAATATTTAATTACTCATACATTTCAACGCAAGCGTTATATTTGTATTGCGCAGTACAGGAAATTTTATAATGTTGCGCCAGGCCCCTTTTCGCGGAAACGATCCCGTATAATTATATACTATATAGTGGGTTTGCGTCCCTCGCTACATATACCTGTACACATCCTAATAGAGGTGCGAAATTTCTGGCAAAATTATCTCTTTCGAATAGACCAGTTGGCCGCTGCTCTAGCTGGCAGATCGGAATGAAGAGGAGCGTTGTTCGAAAACGCCTTTACGTGAGCTCGCTAGCCGTTGCTCTGTTGATGCAGATGGTAGCGGCTGTCTCGAACTTCTACACCTTCAACTCACCCAGGAACAAAACGGATGATCTTTTCGTAATTGGAGGGATACTTCCAATCCACAAGACGTCCAATGGCTCGTGCGGGCACATCGATGGTCCTTCTATTCAGTACGTCGAGGCTATGTCGTACGTAATACAGCGGATCAACTCGCAGCAAGCATCTCTAAACTTCTCCGGAGTTCAACTGAGCTTTGAAATCTACGATTCGTGTGCGACGATCAATATCGCTCTACAACAAACTCTTCGCTTACTTACGCCAAAGAATGGGAATGGTGTTTCCGCTGTGATCGGCGAGTGGGTAAGTTCTGTTACCATCCAGGTAGCCAACTTGCTACAATTGTTTCATGTTCCGTTAATATCATTTGCCTCTACAACTCCTAGCTTGAGCGATAAGACCCAGTATGGCTATTTTGCTCGCACATGTCCCCCCCAAAGCTACCAGGCGAGAGCATTGGCTGATATAGTCAACCACTTCAATTGGAGTTACGTCGTGACCATTAATTCGGGTGATATCTACGGACAAGCGGGCATCAAGGCCTTTCAAAACGAATTCGAAAATGTCACGTTGAATCGCTGCGTCGCGGGCGACTCTATTGAGATACCGTATCCTGGAGCGGCGGCCTCCGATTACGATGCTGCTGTATCTAAGCTAGCCGCTCCGTACGTCTCAAACGCCACAGTGATCGTCCTTTCTGCACAGTTAGCTACGGTAGAGGCATTGCTCGATGCCGTGCAGCGCCGAAGAGAACGCGACCACACTTTTGCAATGAAACAATTCTTGTGGGTCAGCAGATTAACAGCCTTAGATCCAAAACGTTATGAAATAGCGCGAAACGTTATTGGAGTCATCCCCGAAGTGGTAAACACCGCGGGGTTTGATGAGTACTTCCAACGTCTTCACATCAGTAATCACACGGACAATCCGTGGTTCGCGGAGTACTGGGAAGACTACTTCAAATGTTCCCTTAACGGTACCAACCCCGCCCTCCCGATCTGCAATGTATCCAACCAACGAATTACGCGGACGAATGGCTATGTGTCGCACGAAAATGTACCCAATTGTATTAATGCGGTGTACGCCATAGCTCACGCCGTCCGTCAAATGCAACAAAGTGTTTGCAATAGAAGTGGATTGTGCAATGCTACACGTTCTAGTGAAAGGAACGATGTTTCTGCAGTTGATGGACGTCTCCTTCTCCTAAATATCTTGAAAGTGAATTTCACCAGTGAGTCCGGCAACGATTTTAGTTTTGATTCCAACGGTGATCCTACAAATACAATATTCACAGTTCAACACGTGCATAAAGGCCAAATAAACACCTTAGGCAAATGGGATAATAGTAAATTTCCCTCTTTACAGTTGAATTATGAGTCGATTTTTTTGAATGAAACTAATCCACCTCCAAAATCATTGTGCAGCGTTCCTTGTGCATACGGTCAGTTTCAGGAAGCAATACCAGGTCAGAGTGGTTGCTGTTGGAACTGCAAGAATTGTAGCGGAACTAATTACTATAGCGATCGAAAGGTTTGTATGTACTGTGCGGAAGGAATGGAAACAAATCTTAATATGGATGGGTGTGTTCCAATACATGCAACATACTATAATGCATGGGCCATTGCATCAATCGCAATTGCTGGCGTTGGATTCATTATACAGGGAGCATCCATCGCTATCTTTGTTTTTCACTTCAATAATTCAATCATCAGAGCTGCCAGTCGAGAACTTACAGTCGTCCTGCTGATAGGAATATTCTTTTGTTATTTAGTACCCTTCATTTATATAATCAAGCCTTCGCTTATCAGCTGTGGTGTTAGACGTTTCGTGGTCGGCTTTGGTTTCTCCTCCTGTTTCAGTCCTGTGCTAGTGAGAACCGTTAGGATTCACAGAATATTTAACCGGGAAGCCTCAGCAACGTCTCTGAGGTATGTTAACCCTCTAAGCCAGGCGACCTTCGCTGCTGTTCTCATATCGATCCAGATTGTGATTTCAACAGTATGGTTGGGAATGGAACCGCCTACTGTTAGACATGTGTTTGATGCCCACAGTGCACTAATTGAATGTGGGGAGAACCCCTATGTAGGCCTCTCCGTCACTTTAGTATACAATGCCATCCTACTGCTCATCACTTTATATTTTGCTTTTCGAACTAGAAAGGTACCTGATAATTTTAACGAAGCCAAGTTCATTAACCTCACGACTTATTCACTTCTGATCATCTGGATTGCTTTCATTCCCATCTACTATGGAACACTTTCACTTGGACTTACATTTCAGAGTAGTTCTCTAATAATGGGCACTGTATTGAGTGCAAGTGTGATACTGGGGTGCCTTGTTGTTCCCAAGATGTATATTGCAATTCGTATTAAATTGAAAGAAAATCAAGAAAGAGGCACAGCACATGTTACTGCACAATCCATGCTCAGAATGGATGACATGTCAATCAGGAAGGAAACGAATGTTCGTCTGCAACCAAAATCAGTGGACAAAGCAATACAGCGAGAGACTCAGATGTACCATGCTTGTACCCAGACTGATAATTAAATTAAAGCAAGCATGCACCAGACAGTAGATATATGGAGCTAATTTGACATCAGTACTTCAACCTCTGCGGGTTTAGTATTTACTTCCTTGTTTTGCTGTGCACTTAAATTGCTTATGCTTTTCAAAAACTTGATAATAGACAATATAAATGTAAACATGTCTGCAAAGGCTATGCATTACACTACTTAACGCTTGACTACATGTATCTGAATGAGTTCATAGAATGCACCTAGTATGATATACAATAGTGAGCCACAAAAGCATGTGCTGCAACTTGAAAAATTATTGTACAACGTATGGTGGTGAGCAATAGTCAGCTCAGATTGTATACGTCAAATGACACATGTACCTTGGAATAAAAATGAAGATGATGCAGCAGCCATTTTGTTCACTGCTGTAGGATAACACGACTTCTTCATGTTTCTCAAGTGTAAGTCAGACATGGAAATGGTGGCACACTAAACAGATCAACAACCACATAGCTGGCCCTTTATTGGATGAATTAATGTGAGAAATACCCGTGCTGTAAATATTTACCGAGTCCTACAAAATCTATTATCAAACATGTGGCAGCGATAATGTATTGGAGAAACTGATACCGTTCTCATAACACCTGAGGCCATTTCTCAAGAGTGTTCCTTTCTTCTGTTATTGTTTTTCTCCCATTGATTGTACACACACAACACATACACAAGCACATACAGACTATACAGGGGAATATGCAGCCTTTAGGAAAGAGGGGATTTACAGGCAAGTGGCTCACTTAAAGGCATCTGCTGAGGTCCAGAGCAAAACCCGGGATGCTATATAGGTACCTTGCCTAGATGAATAATAAAGGAGACAATATTCTCCTACATTGATCTCAATATTTAAAAAACTAACTTCTACAGCCTTCTTATATGCAACAATATAAACCTTGGTGCATTCCAAATTGTGTACAAGAAATAAAAAGAGGTATTTAGGGCTACAATTATTAGCAGGTACGTTTATTTGCGGTTTTGGGTTTTGTGCATTTTGCTGGTATTAAATTTTGCTACTTAAAAAAACACATGAGGTTAAAAAAATGATAAATGGATAACAATTACAGGTATTATGCTTTCAGCCAAAACCACAGACATATCAAACATTTACTACACGCAAATACACAAAGTATTTTTGAATGTAAATGTATCCTTACATATGGAACTTTCTATACGAAAATGGGTCTTGTGGATTTTATTTTATAACATAGAATTTAAATCGATATATCTTCCGAAATATTAACGCCATCGGGTTCCTATTTTTAACACAACATACCACACCATTACTATATGTGAAATTCATGCGGGGTACCGACCTTTCAAGGTCCGATACCCCGTAGGGTTCAAAACGGCCACATCTTCAGGTAGGAGTGTCCAAATCGGTTCAAAATAGGTACTGTAGTGGCATAACCTGTATCAAATGATTGACTAGTTAATTGAACAATTAGCTGCATATAAATTTGGTGTATGCGCATGATCGGGGGAGTTGATGCAGTGAAGTTCTGATAATCACTTTGCGCTGTGGGTTCTACAGTACTCATGTAGAAGGGTCCTAACACTATTGATTTGTTCTGTTTTGCTTTATCCGTTATGGAGATACAAGTGTGCAAAGAAATTGCATATTTCCCGGGCGTTACGCGCCATTAACGTGACTTCGAGGACTACGTTAAAGGCGCGTAACGCCAAGAACTTGCCTTAATTTTAATCAAGATCTTGCGCAAGATTTGTCATCCATTTTCTCGGGTTTAAATGAACTTGGCTAAGTTCTTGTTTACCTTGGCCATGATTCTTGTGTTTGTTACCCACAAAACTTTGTAACCACGGCCATGTCTCTTATGCTTCTTAACAATGATTCCTGGGTTCCTTGGCCATGATTCTTGTGTTTCTTATACCCATGGTTCCTGGGTTCTAAATAGCAATGAAGATGTGTAACTTACTGCATGCTATTATTATATCCTGTTCGTATGGAATAAATAAAAAAATCACATGTGCACAAACGTGTACCGATATAAAGTGGTGTTCCCAGCAAAAAATTCGCACGGCCTTCACAATCGACATCATTGTCATCTGCAACACAACAGATTTTCTTAATGTAGCAACTATGGAAACGGCCGACGCTAGTTTTGAAGTCTGCTGTATGGAGGAAGCTCCCTGCAGCTGATCATTGCTTTTTCCAGGGTTGGAATAATAGTTCGATGCGTAGCACGCCTGTCCTTTGCAGCTTTTCAGTACAGCCCTATTAATACGATGACATTTATGATGTTATATAATATGAGTACTGTTAGGCTCTTAGCCAACACTCCGGATCCTCCTGATGAAATCCTGAACCTCAATATTCAACATGCAGCATCAGTGTACAATTAGCCAATGTATCTTGCATTTGAACCTTCTCTGAAGTGTCAGAAATTTTTAGCAGTGAGCAAACTTCATGCAATGAACTTGAGAGCTTGTCCTACATATATATATTTAAGCATGTACTGAGCATAATGGGTATACAGTTGTATCAGTAATATGACCTGGTGGGTGCCTCACTGTTAATGAGGCACCATGCAACCTTTTTCCAGGTCCCTCGTTGATGCAGAGGAGCTGCTTTTACATATCCCGTTTGTAGGCTATGCAGTGTTCGTGATCAACTAAGGTGCTGGCTTAAGTTTTGCTGGCTCCAGCTGTGTGTAACAGCATGGACACTTCACCTCTATTTATAAGCAGTGCATGCATCTGATATGTTAGGTTCAAGGCTTTATTTAGTTCTTGATTCTTAGACCCCCAAGTCAGAGGTGAATACATGTAGTCACCATCGCACACCTAACCTAACCTGCACAATCAGTAAAATAAAAATTTCAGTATTCAGTTCCATGCAAGGTAAACCACAAATGGTTTCCGTTTTCCACGTTTTCCCCACCACCATGTACTTTATTGTCAAGCTTAAAGCTACCTTCTTCATCATGAAAGTGGTGGGTGAGGTCACTTTCAGCATCCTGGCAATACTGATCACTGTCAGTAGAGTACACCCTGGCTATAAGGTTCACACCCAGCTCTCGATACTTTTCATTCCAGCGGCAACGGATTCCCTCTTCGCCAGCCAGATGTAATCCAACCTACCATTGGAGCCGCAATGTAAAGCGGATATATCAGCCACCATGTTTCTGTTACTTGTCCTGCTCCAGCAGCCCATGATAGGTAGCAAATCATTTCTATATATGGCATGATCAAATGACATTCCTTTTTAGAAAAAAGAAACACATCAGTATCGTATTATGAAGATAGCCGCGTACTTCCTTACCTGTCACTGCATCCTTCCAGGCAAGGAAAACTACAAACAGACTGTTGGTTCTAAGATTGCCTCCTGCATTTTCGTTGTCAAGTAAACCACCCTCAGACTTAAGCCATAAAAGTTTTGTTTTCACTCGAATACTTTTCTTGTAGAAGAGTACACATGGGCTATGTAGTCCATGCCCAGTCCTCAATACTTGTCTTTCCATATCAAACGCATTCTCTCCTAGCCACCAGATGTAATTCCATTCCATTGACATGGAAAACTGTGGATACGTTGTTTTACTTGTGTGGCATTTTTGTCATTCCAGTGACCTGTCACATCACTGTGGTAGGGTTGTGTCATTCCAGTGACCTGTCACATCACTGTGGTAGGGTTTTGTCATTCCAGTGACCTGTCACATCACTGTGGTAGGGTTTTGTCATTCCAGTGACCTGTCACATCACTGTGGTAGGGTTTTGTCATTCCAGTGACCTGTCACATCACTGTGGTAGGGTTTTGTCATTCCAGTGACCTGTCACATCACTGTGGTAGGCATTCTGAAATGGTTTACCTTTAAATGCAGTAAGATTCACTAAACATCATGTTCGGATGATAGAGCTTTACCCATTTGGCAAGTCAGGGCCAGGTTTGATTTAATAATTTATAAAATAGTAATAATAATAATAATAGATTCAATTCATTATTCCCCCAACAAGATTGTCCTGCCTTGGCACAATCTTAGACACTCCACTGTCAGTGTGGGCATACACCTATAAAGTTGCTCATGCTGTCTACATGTGTCCTAACCCCCCCCCCCCCCCCCCCCCCCCCCCCCCCTTCCCCTCCCTCCATCCAAGCAAGCAGGAAATTCAAAGGAGCGTAAGTTGACACTCATAACTAAGCAGTCAGAAGGTAAGGAACGGCACAACAGAGTCAACATTGGGCTGGGCACACAATCTCGTATAAGCCAAGCAGAACCATTCCACAGCAAGATGCAAGCTCTAGTTGTTGCGTATGAACTTAGGGGTGCTAATTTAATAATGTTATACGCAGCACAGTGTGTGGCCATGACCCATGCTGTTTATATATATGGTACTGGTAATGATGATTGAAGATTTGAGAGAGGCAGTTATCTAATCATTCAGTGTCTTGTATGATTATGCATATGTAGCAAGGTTTCTTATGTTTCCTCACAGGAGTTCATTGGTGTCTATTCTCTGTGTGATGTGAGGTCATTCTACGGAGGCATCATGCCTTTTGTCCCTGCTGTGAGTTTAGTGCAACTGGTTGTGTCTTGTCATTACATGTGCATGACGTATTTTTGGCTGTCATCTTTATCTTTCGTTTGTTTCACTTTCTTGTTGATTCATTTTGGCGTGTTACGGGTGTGGGCAAGGAGGTTGCCACCGTGGAAACAGACCTGTTTCCCAAAGGAGAGTGGTAAAGAGGGCTTCTTCCTGCCTTGAACCACACCCACATCCTGTTCCCCCTCAGTTAACCCTCTAACATGAGCACTACCGGTAATCTCAATCACCAAAGGACTGTTCAGTGTGATTGCAACAGCTAAGTACTTCCACACACCTATATGTACACAACACACACACTACACACCACACACCACATACACATCATAAATACAACCAACACACACACCACACACACACACACACACCATAAACACATCCACACACAGCATGCATACATATCTCTTGGTCACTAAGATAGCGTAATACCTTTCTCTCACGTTATGGCCACCCTCCATTCCTGTGTGGAGGGTGTGGCTGTCTTCTTGTGGTAAGTCCACCAGGTGAAGAAGAGGACCAGACATACAGTCCAAGCTTAAGACTTACATTTTGTTGGTAAACTCTGGTGTAGACGACTTGTGAGTCATTTTTTCTCCTCATCCCTCCTCTCTTATTCCCACCCTCATTCCTCATCTCTTCTTCCAACCCTCATCCCTCATCTCTTCTTCCCACCCTCATCCCTCTTTTCTTCTTCCCACCCTCATCCCTCCTCTTCTTCCCACCCTCATCCCTCCTCTCTTCTTCCCACCCTCATCCCTGTCTCTTCTTCCCACCCTCATCCCTACTCCCTTCTTCCCCCTTCTTCCACTTTGCTCACCTATCCTTGGACCATCCCAAGACTTTTCCTCCTTCCCCTGGTTTACACACACACACACACACCACACAAACACACACACACACACCACAAACACACACACACACACACACCATTGTTGATTTGACTATTGTTATCCTGCACAGTTACAGATTTGGTAATTGGAGACCCCTGCCATTAGAGGTGGATCACACCGACATTGCTAATTATCCATTCAGGTGGCGAGGGAATGACTCCCTACAGAGATTCATATGGTGAAAGCCTGGACTGCAATGTGCATGGTGTGTGTGTGTGTGTATAGTGTGTGTGTATTGTGTGTGTGTATTGTGTGTGTGGATGTGTGTGTAGTGTGTGTGCAGTGTGTGTGTAGTGTGTGTGTAGTGTGTATGTAGTGTGTATGTTGTGTGTGTAGTGTGTGTGTAGTGTGTGTGTAGTGTGTGTAGTGTGTGTAGTGTGTATGTGTGTAGTGTGTGTGTGTGTGTGTGTGTGTGTGTGTGTGTGTGTGTGTGTGTGTGTGGTGTGTGTGTGTCAGAGTCATTGTTCCAGCAACATAAAAGCTGATTGTCCAAAGGAGAGAGAATTGCATTCAAGAGGGAAGTGTCAGGAACTGTGTGAATTCAAAGTTACATTTTTGCTGGGCACAGTGTTGGTTTGTTCAGCCTTACACCTCTGCACAAGAGGTCCAGCATCTCGTATAGTTTTCTGCTTCAGGGAAAGGTGTTGCCCCAAAACTGAATATCTCCAAGCATGTAACCCCATATGCCCACTGAAATACGTGTAATAAATAAATGTGGCTACATTTGATGCATTTAGAACTCAATGTGTACTATGGGCCCAGTATGGGCGGCTGAGTGGACTACAATAATGAGAGGTAGGGACAACAGGAGAATTATAAATGCATTATAACATTGGATTCTAGAGTGCCTATAACAGGTTCTTATCTCATGCAGGGACACCTGAGGTTGATTTGTCAGAGAGGCATTAATTCAAGCTTCTTTGACAATGTTTACACAGATGGAAGACAGGATAGAGCATTGAAAAATATTAACCCCAAGGAGCTTAAGGGCTTTTTTTCGAAAATGGTCCATTATCTACTGTGACGTTGTGAGTTGCAAGATGTGTCCTGCGTGCATAGGTGACTGACTACCTGTGTGCATAGGTGACTGACTACCTGTGTGCATAGGTGACTGACTACCTGTGTGCATAGGTGACTGACTACCTGTGTGCATAGGTGACTGACTACCTGTGTGCATAGGTGACTGACTACCTGTGTGCATAGGTGACTGACTACCTGTGTGCATAGGTGACTGACTACCTGTGTGCATAGGTGACTGACTACCTGTGTGCATAGGGGACTGACTACCTGTGTGCATAGGTGACTGACTACCTGTGTGCATAGGTGACTGACTACCTGTGTGCATAGGTGACTGACTACCTGTGTGCATAGGTGACTGACTACCTGTGTGCATAGGTGACTACCTGTGTGCATAGATGACTGACTACCAATGCTGCTAAAGTCATGCAGTTTAGTTAGATGCTGTAGAGCACTTTCTGTATGATAGATGAGGGGTATGAAGGCAACAGAGCAACTACTCTTGCCTGTGATGTTTTATATCCAGAGGTAAGAAATGTAAGCGACTTAGACATTGATTCAGATTACTAACTATACATAATCTATCAATTGCAGTTGATGATCTCTTTGATTTCCAATAAACAAGAGTAAACGGGTCAAGTATTATGTGAGAAACTGCGTTATTTGTATTTATATAAAGTGAATTGAATTTACTGACACTCATATTGTGCCTTATGTTAAGGGGAGAAGGGTTATATAGATAACTGCCCCGCCCTCCCAAAGCAGAACAATAGCCTCTTATGCATGAGACCAATCAGATTCTAAAGACACATGCAGTAATTGACACTTCATAGTTATAATAACATAGAGATAGATGTACATACATACACATATACATACAGGCTTTGCACAGTTTTGCACAGAGAGAAGCTTCTTCAAAATCTGACCTCCTTCTCGCTGTTCCAGATGCAGTAGATGAGACCACAGGACACCAAGATGGCAACTATCTGTAATGGATGCAGTAGATGAGACTTCAAGTCTGATTATTGAGATAAGGAGCTGTGAGCTTTCTTGCAATCTTAATACACAGGAAAATGTTAGAAACGTCTAGTCGTGGTTTTTCAAGCTGGTTTTTAACGTAAAACCACTCTGGGATTGGTAGTCTAGCGTGGAAATAGCGTAAAAACCATCCTGGGATTAAACGTCTAGGGAGGGAATATCATATGGTCTTGTCGTGGTTTTGTCGAACAAAAACCATGTTGAAGCAGTGCAACGTTTAATCCCAGGATGGTTTTTACGCTATTTCCACGCTAGACTACCAATCCCAGAGTGGTTTTACGTTAAAAACCAGCTTGAATAACCACGCCTGGACGTTTCTAACTTTTTCCTGTGATCAAACCTTGCAACACCACTACCCGAGACTGCATTGTAGCATTACATTGCTCATTACGCAACTAACCTCCAAGACGCCCAAAACAGCTCCGATCCCTCCAGCGACGTAGCCAATGTTGTCCAGATAGTTTACTACGGAGGCGTAACAACCCTGCACAGGAAATCACGTGCAATTACGTCATACCACACATGACGCGCAGAGGGGAGGGCTATACCTGCTCATACACCGTTAGTTGGGGTTGAAAGTTTCCGCAGGCGTTGTTGTTCCAGGCTGCTGGGCACACCGCACTGGTGTTAAAGGTGACGCAGTCTGCCCCGGTGCACATACAGCTACCCGGGAAGCTACATCTGCTGATATTGCAAACGCCATTGGTATTAAAATAGTCGGTGTAGTTGTTCACACCGCAACAATTGAACTGAAAGGGGTTGGAGGAATTAAAACCCACACGCAGACAAAAGGGAGAATTAAGAGACTCAGATACGACTCACCAGATTCTGCACCGCGTTCACAAAAATAGTGGCGTCAGTAGTCTCGTTGGTGTACCCCTTGACCGCAGATTCGAATTTTTCCTTCACAAAGTCGTTGGTCTAAAAGGGGGGGAAATGTTACACAACATAGGTCACGTGAGAGGAGGCGTACCACTTGGGCCCTGAACACAAATCCCAGCACAGTGGCTACAATCTCGAGGAATAGTATTAGTACCAAGAACAGCAAGAACTGCAAACGGGGGGGGGGGGGGGGGGGGGGGGGGGGGGGGGGGGGAGGCCCGGGAAATCGAAAGATTGTCACGTAACATGATTTCAGTGGGCTGTGTTAATTACCACAACGAGAAGACCCCTCCAAAGCTTGATCCCCGCCACGCACCCCAGCAGGCATATGATGGCCATCACCACCCCAATCACGAGGACCACTGCGGCGCCGCTGGCATACTTGTTTCCCGTTAGGAAGCTAAAATCAGAGCCGATCGCCAGCAACCATAAGCCGACCACGAAAATACCTAGCCCGATCAGCTGCGATTCAACGGCAAACGTAAACACAACAAGCCGGCGAAACCGTTAAACAGCTAGCTTACGAAGAAAAGGCTATTCAGGATGATAAACAAATTGCGAAAACACTTCGCCCCGCAGCTCAACTCCGTGGCCATTTGCAATAAGCCAATTCATATAGCATGCACAAGATTAAATATCAGTCTACCTTGTTTGGTTAAGAGTGAATGCCGGCAGTCCAGCACCTTTTATTTTATGACAAGTAAATAAAAACATTCTCTATATATATACGAGAAAGTTGGTGGCATATAGGATTGAAAGGCAATGGTGGTGTAAAAAAGCACAGAAACAAGGTTTGACTGGAATGGGACCGGCATACTTGCTTGCAGTATATAGTCTCGTTCCCAGACTCACTTACGTAAAGCAAATGAATAATGCTACAGAACGACGTGTGAGTCTGGGTACGAGACCACTAACTATAGGCCTACCCGGTCCCATTTTGTTTCAGTGCTTTTTACACCACCATTGTCTTTCAATCCTATATGCCACCAACTTTCTCACATAGAGAATGTTTTTATTTACTTCTTTCAAAAGTTATTTTTCCCCTCGTCGTATTTGGAGTAGGAATTAAGGGGAGATTTTTGAGGGTGAATACTTTCCCAAATCACCGTCCGCGAAAGTTTTCCCCCGCCAATAATATATATTTTGAGAACCACAATTATCTCTTGTGTAATTAACTCAAACTAATTTACTTAATAATGATGATAGTTGTATGGAGACTGGGGAGGAAGAGGAGACTGGGGAGGAAGAGGAGACTGGGGAGGAAGAGGAGACTGGGGAGGAAGAGGAGACTGGGGAGGAAGAGGAGACTGGGGAGGAAGAGGAGACTGGGGAGGAAGAGGAGACTGGGGAGGAAGAGGAGACTGGGGAGGAAGAGGAGACTGGGAGGAAGAGGAGACTGGGGAGGAAGAGGAGACTGGGGAGGAAGAGGAGACTGGGGAGGAAGAGGAGACTGGGGAGGAAGAGGAGACCGGGGGAGGAGACTGGGGAAGAGGAAACCAGGGAAGAGGAAGAAGTGGAGCTAGCTAGTTAGATTTTCCTCCTCTGTCTCCTTTTCTTCGGTCTCCTCCTCCCCAGTCTCCTTCTCTGTCCCCTCTTCGGTCTCCTCCTCCTCCCCAGTCTCCTCCTCTGTCTCCTCCTCTTCGGTCTCCTCCCCAGTTTCCTCTTTGTGGCGGCCATATGCACGAATTGGTCCCGGCCACAGTGGTGGCGTTAGCGTCATGGCAGCCACTGCTGGAGGGGGTAGCAAGATTTATCATTTATCACGTCATTTATGACTCCTGTATAATTTTAGCTGGATATCAGTACTCTAGTTCACCGTGTTGTAGGTTTGGTATTACGACCTTGCATTTGAGGAGGGAAATGTAAAACCACAAGTACCTGGGACACGTGCAGTGATACAACAACAAAAAAGAAGAGACATGATTTGTGGAAGCAATATTGTAATCCAACATTCTACGTATAATGTGGGATAAGCTCACTTATCCACCAACTTCCGGTTTTTTGCCAGAACGCCAAATAGTATTACTGACAGTGGAGAGTAAATTATGCTTTGATCATATTTTGTATTCGGAAACGAATAACTCCCCGAAACTGATAGGTACGGTATTTATAAGTTACACATTTACGAGGATTGATGAAATCATTAAGAAAACATAACTCGCGTCTAGAGGAACAACGGAGATACAATGCAGATATTGAATCTAAGCAAATGCAATCTTCTAAAAGGCAGCGATATCAAAAGGACCTCGAGGAGAACCGTGCTGCTAAAAGGCAGCGATATCAAGAGGACCTCGAGGAGAACCGTGCTGCTAAAAGGCAGAAGTACGAGGACAATTCAGCTGCTGTTAAGGCATCTGAGAAGAGTTGGTATTGGAATGACCCTGATGCTGTCCGACTGGCTAAACGTATGCCATTCCAGACCCGTCCAGACTTAAAGCGAGCTGCCGAGACGACGCGGTATAGTTGGGGTTACTACCACGACCACCCAAAGGTATGTGTTGTATTGCACTAGCATTGAACAGCTATAAGGCAGAGATATTATCTCTGGCTAAGGGTAGGCAATATGTCTAATTTGTGGATGTAAGGGATATGCACAAAACCATTCTGCGTACAGTCAGTACTTTCTCCTTTGTGACCTGTCTATTAATGTTGCAGTGTGAGATCTTTAGAAAGTCGTTTATCTGATGTACAATAAGGCTTCCTTTTTAACACCTAAGGCTGATGAAATAAAATTTATGAGAATGACTGCAACCATCTAGGTGAAAGGACATTTCCTTCTCTCTATAGTACTCTCTGTACAAACCCAACAATTATGGACTAGTCGTGTCCCTGGCACAGCCACCACCACCACCTCCAGAATGGCCTGCACCGCCATCGTCACCTTCAAACAGACTCACAACGGTATAATAAAGGCCATTTTGTGTAAGTGTGCGTGGGGGGGGGGGGGGGGGGGGGTCCATCCAAATTTTGGTGTTTGACTATGACCATGTAAAGACACTAGGAAAGCGAAAAAAGCAACTTACGAAACAAGTAAATAAAAGCATTCTCCATACAAGAAAGTTGGAGGCATATAGGATTGAAAGACAATGGTGGTGTAAAAAGCACAGAAACAAGATTTGACTGGAATGGGATGGGTAAAATGAACTAGGCCTATACATTTAGCACACTCGGTACGTTCTAGAATAGTGCATGCTGATGCCCGAGTGTGTTAAATATAGGCCTAGATCATTTTACCCAGTCCCATTTCAGTCAAATCTTGTTTCCGTGCTTGCAATCCTATATGCCACCAACTTTCTCGTATAGAGAATGTTTTTATTTACTTGTAACATGTGTATTCGCTGATGCCTGCCCCATGCAAATTTATGGTATGGCAAAGCACGCACCTGCTCTAGCTAGCAATAGGTTCTAGTGGCTCTATACATACAACAATACAACAATCAATATGATGCAAAACCTTGGTTCTGTTCTTCTGCGTACCGCATGATATCGCGTGTTTGATGAATATTGCCATTAAAGGTTAGGAGTTAGACCTATAAATAGAATGGGTGGGAGGGTTAGCTGACTTGGAAGAGCATCCTCGTAAGCGTGTTTGAGTTTTCTTACCTTCAATATTTATTTCTACCCTCTCACTTTTGTTATCTCTAGTGTATGTGCCGCCAAAATATCTCTGTTGTACCGACGATTTCACGGCAACTATATACTGGTAATGAATTGTACAATTTTTGAAGTAAATTGCCTCGTCTTAATTGGTATACCATATGCCAAATCACAAGACTAAATTAAGAGCTTCTTTGTTATAGCCGACTGTATCAATGACACATAAATAGGACCCATACTGATAGCATTCCACTTAGCAAAGTTTCTTTACGCATGTACAGGCTGTATATGTGTACTTCAGCAGTCACTCGTGATGTGAGATCCTAATTTTTAAGGAAGTTAGAATCCCGATTTTAGATGTCATCATTTGGTTACAGTAATACAGAGTGACATAACATGAGGTAACATGACCCCCTTATTATCCCCGCGGGGGGGGGGGGAATTTAAGGAGCACACAAATCACATGACGTATTTGCTGCATTGCCAACTGAATACGGCAAATCTTGCATTTAATACAGATGTCACAACTGGGTTCAGTATAGTGTACTGAAATGCATCTCATTACTGCAGACGAACTGAAGTTGACACTTCATGTACATTTGTTCCTTTGGCAGTGCCATGTATCTGTAAATGAACTTTACAATAATATTTTGCTATCCTTTGCAACGAGGGGCAAAGGTTCAAGAACGGCACAAAGTTGGCCATGCAGAGATACTGTGATTGAAGAGAGTGTGAATTGCCCTTAGTTGCAGTTTCTGTTGTTGCTTACTCACGTGCATATTGGAAGAAGTGCACAACGAGCCACAGCGTCGAATCAATTATTGATTTCACAACGGATTTTAAATCAATTGTTAAATCAAGGCATGATTTCACAGTAAAATCAAGTGCGCTTGATTTGCGCTTGATTTTACTGTCAAATCAATTGCGAATCAGTCAATAATTGATTTGACGCGTTTTTTTACTGTGAGCATCTGGACCTACACGTGCACCATTTTATTTGTATGCGGGTCACCTTTCTGCAATTTAATGTTTCATTCGATGCAATCCTAGTCATGCACGGCACTAAGATAGCACATGCATGTCAATAGGAGAATAGAAGAAGTATACACATGCAATTGGATGACTTTGCAATATTACTCATACGCCATAATAGCGTACTTTGCGTATCAGGGTACATTTGCAGGAGTGATTAAACTGGAAGTGTGGATCTATCGGGCACAGTAGACAGCTTTGTTGTGCATGGTGACTAAGGCTATAACTTGTTCCTGTAGGCTGGCCTTACACCAATCCAATACACGTTATGCTGACCTTGAATTTGATTAACTCCATTATCCTTTAGCAATGCATTGCATCGCCTATCCACGGATTATTTCCTGGAATGAAATCCGCGATGTTTAACTCTCTCTATCCTATAGTTATAAGGAAGGAATGCGACGAATGGTAGCGAATAATGGTAATACGTCATCACTAAAAGGACATATAAGGTTGTACAAGATTGATCCTGATTTAAAGTGAACCTGCCCATGCAATAATTTGGCTACACTTGAGGTATTTCAAACATATTTAGCAAAGCATATCAATAGTCCAAAACATAATCATCCAGTGATCAAACCATATAGCTACATACGCAACATCATTGAGATAGATATTTCAAGGAATGAAGCTATAGCCGGCCCGTCTACTGTTCTTTCCGCAAAGATACATCCCCAGTGGGAGTCCTGTACAATTTTAGTGAGGCAAAAGCTCAGCTATATGTAAGGGAAGCATATGACAACATAAAGTCTCTGCGCACAATTGTTAATGCGGTTTCCCGCTTCTTTTCCGTCCCCTTTTGAGCAAGTCACCTCCTCATGCAGAGGTTATTGACAAACTATACGATATAGCACAAAGGATGAAACCCTTTTTTAAGCGAACTAGAGGCATTGTAACAATACTTACAACAGAGACTGTCAGTCACTGCAGTGGTTGAGTGCGAGGCGAAAGGAAATAAATCACTGTATATAGCGGATTTCAATCCATGCAATCTATGTAATAATTTGGAAGTCTTGTTCTATCCCGACGTATCGTATGTATCGCGGCAACACAGGCTTGAAGTCTGAATGAAGGCCAGCTGCCTGAAGTATGATTCTGCTGTGCGTCCAGCGCCTTGCGGCCGGTGATTGAGAGTGCAGTCGTAATTACGGTCATCGGACGCGACCTGCATGGGTCAATTCATTCTCTAACACCGACTTACTCGTAAAAACGAAAACGGAAAAACTCTTCTTAGCTGTATTTGTAGCTGCCACTTTTTTTGCGAGCTCTATATACAGCTACCTCAACGGCGAACCACCTCGGCAGTGCTTGGACAGAAGGGTAACTTCGGCTACGTGTCGGAGGGTGTTCAATGCATAGTCAGTACGGAGCCCGGACCGGGACTTAAGCCCCTCTACCGCTACTGGAACGGAAAGGAACATTTCTACACAACGAATGCCAAAGAGATCGGGACAACTGTGCCAGGCTGTTACGGGAAATTACGGATACAAGTCGGAAGGAATTGCAGCATATTGTTACGCGACGAGACGCCTCAACACGGTACCTCCGCTGCACCGCTACTACAACGGAGAACATTTCTATACCACCAATGAAAACGAGATTGGCCGGAACAATCGTTCCGGGAACGGTAGGCAGGTACGGCTATAAGTATGAAGGCGTGGCTTGCTACGTATTTCCTTATGGTGGAACTGTGAAGTAGTAGTTGCTTATCTCGCGCCTAACGGCTTGCTGCTTATACAGCTCAGTCTCAGTGTCTTCAGATTCGACAGATATGTATTGATAGGTGTTTTATGTTTATATTTTTCCTTGTATCTATCGTCTTGCACTAGAATTCATAATTGTATTGTAAATAATTTATTCGCTATCGATCGAACACGTACAAGCCTACGGAATGAGGCGACGGACCAACTGTGCATGCTGCTAGAAATCGTATAATGGTACTGCATGGTACTCAGTGGTATTTGGGCCACGTTAGCGCACGTGACATATTTTTTTAATGCGGTCGAAAATGTATTCTATGATTCGGTAGTTAATTTGTTTACAATAAAGCTATCCGCGTCCATTCTCCAGACATCGTCTTTATACTTGAGGATATCGCCTGTAAGCACGGGAATATCGTCTGCTCGTTTGCGATTCATTGCTGAATGCACAATCAGGTGCATGGGTTGTGATGGCCTACATGTCCTTTAGAATTCCATGATTTGCTCATTGAAAGTTTGTTTTTTCCTTTATTGACTATAGGATGAGGTATTTCTGTGTGACGCACTCAGAACAATACTCTCAGCAACACCTCTTGAATAGAAGGATGAACTATGCACATGCACTTGTCTGTTTTTTTGTTGGTTAGGTACTTATTTTTATGTCATTTGGTTTGAAAAGACTTGCCCTTGCATATGCTGGTGTCAAGAGCATCTAGAAACCATTCTCCTTTGATTGAGACGGTGACATTGATTGCATTTAAATATTAAGTTATTCTTGGATTGATATTTTATCTATTTTATACATCTATTTGAGTTTTATTAAATGTCTATAGACAATTAATAAAATTCAAATTGATATTATATCTATGTTATACATGTATATGAATTTTATTAATTGTCTATGATTTCGGATTTCAACAATTTGGATTGATATCTTTACGATGCTTATATACCATGTCTGTTTTTGCTTCTGCTAACCAGATACTACATGTATACCATCATGGGGATGGGTCATGTGACCACATCATGTCCATGGAGATGGTCATGAAAGCAACAGGAGCCATCTTGCATAATAGATAATTGATTCAATAACTGCATGAAATAATCTATATAATAATGCATATTGAGTCAAATATGTGTTTACTGTTACCAATGAATTCTTCATAGACCCTTTGAAACATTATCCTAATTTGAAGCTCATCATGGTCGTGTCTTTGGTTAACTGAAGCCACGACCATGAAGAACGTCAAAGGATGTAATTTATATGGTTCAACCGATTAACGCCGAAATAATTTTTGTTTAGCTACAGTAGAGTTGTCCAAAATTAACTAAATGAGGCAACAGAGGAATGTTAGGTAGCAGGAAGGAGGGTTTCAACAGTATAAACTGAAACCGTGAAGTGAATAACTTCTAATCGGTGTAAGGGTCTGGAAGAAGTCTTTGGTAACGGTAAACACGTCTCTCGGCGTTAAACGGTTAACGCCCAAGTTTCTGCTTCTTAGAATTCGTCTGTTGCGATGATTGATTTCATTCTGGACAACTCTATTTTAGTTAAATGAACATATTTCGACATCTGTTAATGCACATACACGTCTACACACACACACACACACACACACACACACACACACACACACACACACACACATACACACACAACACACACACACACAACACACACACACACACACATACACACACACAAACAAACAAACATACACATACTGTGACACACACCAGATGCACACACATCCCGACTTGGTGCTGAATGCAAAATCAGGTGGGCTGTGGTGGCTTACACGAAAGCCAGCGAAATCTTATACAGGAAATGCTAGTGCTGAGTGTTAGATTCTATACTGGTCATAACTTTTCTTTTTTTACTTTATAATTTTTAAAGCAATCCATACCTCGTGGAGTGCATCTTAAACCAAACTCCTTGGCTTAAGATCCTATCTCCAATGAGCTTAGGATGGCTTAAAAATCCTTTTTTGGATTACGATGCACCGCTAGTGAACAAGTCAATAATCCATGAAACGTGAAGCATGATTCTGCGGTGCGTCCAACGCCTCGCGGCGATTTAGAATGAATTATAGGTCATCGGACGTGACCTATATATTCGGGTCAATTTGATCCACCAACACCGACTTACTCCAGAGAACGAAAATGGAGAAACTCTTCATAGCTGTATATTTAGTTGCCGTTTTTTGTTGTGCGAGCTCCAAAGTGGCGTTTGGATATGCGCCGTTCTACCGCTACTTCAACGGCGAACACTTGTACACCACCAATATTCTAGAAATCGGTACGGCAGTGCCTGGGCAGAAGGGTAACTTCGACTACGTGTCGGAGGGTGTTCAATGCATAGTCAGTACGGAGCCCGGACCGGGACTTAAGCCCCTCTACCGCTACTGGAACGGAAAGGAACACTTCTACACAACGAATGCCAACGAGATCGGAACAACTGTGCCAGGCGTTACGGGAAATTACGGATACGTATCGGAAGGAATTGCAGCATACTGCTATGCGACGAGACGCCTCAACACGGTACCTCTGTACCGCTACTACAACGGAGAACATTTCTATACCACCAATGCAAACGAGATTGGAACAATCGTCCTGGGCCATGTAGGCAGGTACGGCCATAAGTATGAAGGCGTGGCTTGCTACGTATTTCCTTACGGTGGAACTGTGAAGCAGTAGTTGCTAATTTCGCGTCTAACGGTCTTGCTGCTATTATATAGCGTTGCAGTGTTGTCTTTGAATTAGATACTATGTAGTACTGTTTAGGCTTTTTGTTGTAATTGTATCGCTTTGCACATGAAAATGACATTGCCGTACGCGATCGACCGATCGAGCTCTCAATAGGCGAGTGAAAATGGGTGTGTGTGTGTGTGAGGGGGGGGGGGTGGGGGAGGTGGGGGGTGAGGGGTGGGGGGGGGGGAGCGGACCACTGATTAAAATCGAAAATCGAATATTGAGATAATCTACTATTGAAAAAACTGTGTGCACAGTTAAATAATCTAGAAAAGGAGAAATGATGCCACTTTGAAGCAGTTGAGAAACAATAACTTATGTTTATTATTGAAACAAGTATGCAATTTAATTTTCATGAAATAGTATCATTAATTAAAACATTCAAAGGCCTAAGTGAGGTCTGCTCATAGGATGTGTCTTCAGTTGCGTTTAAGTTAATTCAAGGCCGTATAAGGCCGCCAAATGAATAATTAATGAACTGCAATTGTTTTCACAGACTTATTGATGTGCAATTATACCTGCACAGTAGCTGATTTCACTTCCTCGACCGTTTGAACTACGAAACAGCAATTTGAACGACGAACAGCAATATTGTGTGAATTTGATACAAAATCGGGCGGGGGTGGGACCACGACCGTTTACGTTTAGGAATGCAGTATGTAGGCCGTTTTGTTTTTGCATGCATGTAGTATGCAGACTAACATAAACAGGCCCGGGAAGTGGCGTGGATGTGGTTATGGTCAGGTCAGTTGGATAGAACTGTGTCGGTCGGTATTCGGCCGCACGAACGTCGTGTCATCTTCTTGAACTTGTCTCGATTTTGTTAAATGGATGCATTTACTCCAGAGTCACTCATGCCTTTGGGGAGGGCATTTTCGTGCACTCGATGAGCTGAAAATTGTGTGGGCAAAGAAAAAAAAAACCCACGTAGCTGAGTAGGAGGGACATAGGACTGATGAAAGTTGAACACGGTTGTGATAAATACATGCATAGCTAGCTTTACACACTTCTCCACTAACTAGAGACAGATGAAGGGAGTGCGTCAGTATGAAATTAAATTAGTGTTGAATGCGTATATAGTTTTAGGCATTGGCACATGCAATTAGAAAAGCTTTATGGGACTAGAGGCCTTACGCACACCGTGTTGAATGTTACCACGCGACGTGGGAGGTTCATGCCGATATCCGAGGATGAAGTCCTGGATATTCTTAACGAAAGTTCATAAATTACGTCCGAAGACCCCCCGCCCCCTCCTCCCCATCACAATACCGCCTTCCCCCCTCCTAAATTACGTCACATTGGAGTGCCCACACAAACAATGTAGTTGCTTTAAACACGCACTGATGTGCGTACAAATGTAGGTGTGATTTCGTTTCGCACTGAGCTGAATTGTAATAATCCCTTTTGTAGGAATATGATGTTAATACATGCATGAAACCCATATAGGCTAGCTAGTATATTATACACACTGCAATGCATGCACAAGTGTACATGTATAGTGCATGACAGAGCTAGTGTTCGATTTCAAGGGCGTATGATAGAGTCAAGTTCAAGCTTCCTTGGGTGCAAATGGGCATAGCGTGTGACAACTTCATCTAAGTCCACGTCCATGTCATAATGGATATGAAGGAGAGCAAGGCTGGAAAGACGGCTCATTCCCATAGAGGCTCTCATGTAATTGTGCAGTCTTCGAAGAGCGCTAGCACTCCGCTCACACTCACAAGAAGTCACAGGCAACGTGCAGGCAACTTGCAGTAGGACTCTGATATTGGGGGTATAGATCACTGTCGCAATCCTTGATGGCTGCAGCTGGAGTACAAGGCCGAAGTTCCTCAGCCATTTCACAATAGCGTGCTTTCCACCTCCTCAGCTCTGTGGAGATTAGCTCAGGGCTGGGCAAGTCATCATTGTACTTTTCTATAGCAGCTTCCATATTCACTTCTCTTGAACAGCACACAGATGGTACAACTCCAAGCAAGGATGACGCCTTTCAGGGAAAGATCGACCTCTGTTGTGCAAGAAGAAACCAGATCGCCGATATCGAGTGACAATTGCCCCCCTGTGCTATCATCTCTCTGGGGAACACTTAACACCTCCAGATCTGGTTCTTCAATATTCCTTTCTACATGTATTGAAGTCATATTCATAGTGGATGCACCTTGCTGCGTAGTGATTTCAGGCTCGTTAGAATCTGGCGCAACCATTTCACTACATGTAGTTTCGCACTTATCAGAGTGATCGCTACATTCGATTTCCTCTGTGGCTGCCGCTGTGGCAGAATTTGTTCTGTGACTATAGCTAAAGGATCCGACTGTTGCCCATCGCCCGTTGACTTTCGTTTTGCAGTTGGTAAGAACACATCAAGCTTCTGGCACAAGGCGGCGGCTCGTTCACGCTCTCTTTTTTTTTTGCTGGGAGCTACCGGCATTTTCGATCGGCGCACGCGCGCGAGTATTAAGTATGAATTAAAATTACAGTGTAAATTAAAATTTAATTTTCATTTTATCATAACTAGAACTAAACATGAATCAAGACCATATTATTAAATGCGGGAAAGACCAGGACTGGATTGGCCTAGCCGCCCAGGAATCGCCTAATCGCCTTATAGAGTGGCCGGGACCTTTACCGTACTTCCACATAATTGGACCTCTTCCCCCTGAGGGGGGTTCGTTCGAACCCCCCGAACCCCCCCTGGCTACGGGCCTGGGCTGTCGGGAATCGTGCCTAGGTACGGGACTATGGTTAAAATAGTTATTGTTATTTGTTAATCTTTATTATATATATTATCAGATCCTGAATGATAATTGATAATAAAAGTCCCGACAAATTAATTGGCAATTGATTGTTCATCACACGTGGAGGGTGGGGGGGGGGGGGGGAGAAGAGCGCGCTCCAAAATACAGAGGCGTAGGAACCGGGGGCCTTGGCCCCCCCAATCTTATAGGTGGGGGGGCCGACGTATACTTCGGCGCCCCCCCCCCCCCCCCCCGTCGTAAGCGACTGCACCCCCCCCCCCCCCCCCCCCCCCCCCCCGTCGTAAACGGACTGCAACCCCCCCCCCCCCCCCCCCCCCCCCCCCGTTAATAATTTTACAAAGTCGGCCCCCCCCAATGTTAAATACGTTCCTACGCCTCTGAAATATGCCGCCCCTCCAATATAACCGCCCCCCCCCATTGCCTTATTCCTGTATCCGCCACTGCCACCCAAAGGTATGTTATAGAATGTTGTATTGCTCTATAGCATTGAACAGCTAAGGCAGAGATAATATTTATCTCTGGCTAAGGGTAGGCAATATGTGTAAAACACTAATTTGTGCATGTAAGGGATCTGCACAAAACCATTCAGTGCACAGTCAGTACTTTCTTTCTCCTTGTGGCCTGTCTATTGAATGTTGCTGTGTGAGATCTTTAGAAAGTCGTTTATAGGATGTACAATAAGGCTTTCTTTTTAACACCTAAGGCCAACCCTTGTGCAATAATGGGCTAGTCGTGTCCCTGGCACAGCCACCACCACCTCCAGAATGGCCTGCACCGCCATCGTCACCTTCAAACAGACTCACAACGGTATGATAAAGGCCATTGTGTGTGTGTGTGTGTGTGGGGGGGGGGGGGGGGACAGGGGCAGGGGGGCTAATAAACTTATTACCACTCATCTCCGTCCAAAATTTGGCGTGTGACTATGACCATGTAAAGACACTATGACCATGTAAAGACACTATGACCATGTAAAGACACTATGACCCTATGACCATGTAAAGACACTATGACCATGTAAAGACACTATGACCATGTAAAGACACTATATGACCATGTAAATAAAGACACTATGACCATGTAAAGACACTATGACCATGTAAAGACGCTATGACCATGTAAAGACACTATGTCCATGTAAAGACACTATGACCATGTAAAGACACTACGAAAGCGAAAAAGGCAACTTACGAAACAAGTAAATAAAAGCATTCTCCATACAAGAAAGTTGGTGGCATATATAGGATTGAAAGACAATGGTGGTGTAAAAAGCACAGAAACAAGATTTGACTGGAATGGGATGGGTAAAATGAACTAGGCCTATACATTTAGCACACTCAGTACGTTCTAGAATAGTGTATGCTGATGCCTGAGTGTGCTAAATATAGGCCTAGCTCATTTTACCCAGTCCCATTTCAGTCAAATCTTGTTTCCGTGCTTGCAATCCTATATGCCACCACCTTTCGAGAATGTTTTTATTTACTTGTAACATGTGTTGCACTTGTATTCGCTGATGCCTGCCCCCATGCAAAATTATGGTATGGCAAAGCATACACCTGCTCTAGCTAGCAATAGGTTCTAGTGGCTCTATACATACAACAATACAACAATCAATATGATGCAAAACCTTGGTACTGTTCTTCTGCGTACCGCATGATGGCGTGTTTGATGAATATTGCCATTAAAGGTTAGGAGTTAGACCTATAAATAGAATGGGTGGGAGGGTTAGCTGACTTGGAAGAGCATCCTCGTAGCATGTTTGAGTTATCTTACCTTCAACATTTATTTCTACCCTCTCACTTTCATTATCTCTAGTGTATGTGCCGCCAAAATGTATACCGACAATTTCACGGCAACTGTATACTGGTAATGAATTGTACAATTTTTGAAGTAAATTGCTTCCTTAATTGGTATACCGTATATGCCAAATCACAAGAGCTTCTTTGTTCTAGCCGACTGTATATATCAATGACACATGAATAGGACCCACACTGCTAGCATTCCACTTTGCAAAGTTAATTGCTTTCTTTATGCATGTACAGGCTGTATGTGTACTGCAGCAATAAATTGTGATGCTATATCCTCATTTAATAAAGTTAGAATCCAGAGTTTAGATGTCATCATTGGTTACAGTAATAGGGTAATGTGAGGTATGGTCGGCATGCAGTAGGGAGTGTTCGGCAACCGCACTTTCAACACAATACAGAGCCTCAAAGAAGACATTTCAATATTTCAAAACAGGTTACAAACCATCCTTCTGGGTTGTCTTAGGACGCAGTGAGTATAGTTTAAAGCAACTACGCTCCCTTTAAATAATAACACATGGATGTCGAACACTACCTACGCTATCGCGCATGCCGAAATCTACCGTACAGAGTGACACGAGATGAGGTAACATGACCTTATTATCACGGGGGGGGGGGGGGGGGGGGGGGGGGGGGGGGGGGGTAAGCGTATTCATGGACCTATCCTTGTCTTTTACTGTTGCAACCATGCTGTATACTGCCAGCATGCATGTGTACTGATATTGTCTTCATTTATCAGAAATTGAGTGCACCTAATACTATAGAATCACACTCCTTAATTAGAAGACCCAAGCACTGATGCCTTACACCATAGAAGAGTGGTGAAGGACCTCGGGTACCATACCAGAATTTAAAGAGCACACAAATCATATGCATGACATAATAATATTGCTGCATTGCCAACTGAATACGGCAAAGCTTGCATTTACAACTGGGTTCAGTAGTGTACTGAAATGCATCTCATTACTGCAGACGAACTGAGGTCAACATTTCATATAACATTTGTTCCTTTGGCATTGCCATGTGTCTGTAAATGAACTTTACAATAATATTTTGCTAGCCTGTGGAACGAGGGGCAAAGGTTCAAGAACGGCACAAAGTTGACCATGCAGAGATACTGTGATTGAAGAGAATGTGTATTGCCCTTAGTTGCTTGCTTACTCACGTGCATATTGGAAGAAGTGCACAACGAGCATCTGGACCTACACATGCACCATTTTATTTGTATGCGGGTCATCTTTCTTTCAATTTTATGTTTCATTCCATGCAATCACAATCATGCACGACACTAAGATAGCACATGTCAATAGGTTGGTGCATAGAAGAAGTATACACATGCAAAGATAACAAAATATAATAATAGAATTGGTGTACTTATGCACCAATTGAGTGAAAGTAAGGAAACACTGAAGAGATTATGCAATTAAGAATTTATTCATTTTACCATGCAGAGATAATATATTATCTCTGATATTACAGACCTTCATTTAGCAAGTTCCAGAAACCATAATCCACATGTATATATGTTATTTGCTGAATGCGTTTTAACAGATCTCAGCCTATTGTCATGATTTGCCGACCTGCACCATCACACTACGAAGGTCCCAGAAACTACGGAGTATGGAGAATTGCGTTTACTAGGAGGAACTATTCATCTCTTCAGTCTAACATATATATACGAATGCCGTATATACAATACGTTATGGCCGACTTAAAACTCGACCCGCATTTAATACCAAACAAATTTGGAAAGTTACTAACTTGTCTGTTGTATACCCTTTCCATAACCGCTAACCGGCATTAGGTTTCAACGAGACAAATTAAGGTTGAATACAATAAACCTCCTAGATCCGATCCAAAATAATATTAATTAGTCATACTTTGGAACCAGGACGAGGAGAAAAGAATATTTTTCTGAGTTCGAGTGTGGGAATGAGCGAGATGTTGGAAGTGACCAAGAAAAAATGCCTCCCGGACATGATACCGGCTGATAAAGTCCCTCTGTAGTCCCTACTGCATGGGTGTGACAATTCGTCTTCAGGATGAGTGACTTTGCCAAGCACAAGGAGCCATGGTACAACCCAGGCTTCTACACCCATCCTGGAGGATACAGGACCTGCCTCTGGGTGTATGCCAATGGCTTTGGGGACGCAGAGGGTACCCATCTATCGGCGTTTGTCAACCTCATGAGGGGGAAGAACGACCAGACTCTGATATGGCCGTTGAGGGCGGATTTCACCCTAATCCTCACACCCAGCTAGTATCTACAAGACGTGGGGCACATGCAAGGAGGATGTGGCGCGCATGCGTGCATCCTGAATGAGCATATCGCACCTCAGTGAGCAGTGCTTTGTTGAATATATTCTTTGCAGCTACAGCATCGTCAGCTGAGTCTGATATTGTGCATCTATACCCTAAGTACAGCAGCTTCTGTTCAGAAACACAGCCGTATGCAGTGTGACTTTCGTTTGATACACAGCATGCATGCATGCATGTGTCAGCATGATACATGTACATTATTGCATGCCGGGATGACTTGGCAATATTACTCACACGCCGTAGTAGCGTATCAGGTTACATTTGCAGGAGAGATTAAACTGGAGAAAGAAGTGTGGATCTATCTGGCACAGTAGACTGTTTTATTATGGTGACTATAAGGCCTTAACTCGTTAAAACGAAAACGGAAAAACTCTTCTTAGCTGTATTTGTAACTGCTATTTTTTTTGCGCGAGCTCTACCGCTGCCTCAACGGCGAACCATCAATATTCTAGAAATCGGTACGGCAGTGCCTGGGCAGAAGGGTAACTCAGGCTACGTGTCGGAGGGTGTACAATGCATAGTCAGTACGGAGCCCGGACCGGAACTGCTGCCCCTACCGCTACGGGAACGGAAAGGATCACTTCTACACAACGAATGCCAACGAAATCGGAACAACGTACTGTGCCAGGCGTTACGGGAAATTACGGATACAAGTCGGAAGCATATTGTTACGCGACGAGACGCCTCAACACGGTACCTCTGTACCGCTACTACAACGGAGAACATTTCTATACCACCACAAGGAAAAAACGCGTAGAATAATTTTGGAATCATTGCGTGATTGAACAGTAAAAATCACACGCGTTTGTTCAATCACACAATGATTTTACAGACGATTTAAAATCCTTTATAAAATCAAAACTTTGATTCGACCCATTTTTTTCCCTGTGCACCAATGCAAACGAGATTGGAACAATCGTCCTGGGCCATGTAGGCAGGTACGGCTATAAGTCCGAAGGCGTGGCTTGCTACGTATTTCCTTATGGTGGCTGTGAAGCAGTAATTGCTGATTTCGCGCCTAACTGCTTGCTGCTTATACAGCTCAGTGTCTTCAGATTCGACAGATATGTATTGACAGGTGTTTTATGTTTATATATATATTTTTTTCCTCAGTGTATCTGTCGTCTTGCACTATAGAGATTCATAATTGGGACAGTTTCCGCGAAAATTGCCCCACGGTTAAAATGTTATAAAAATGCATCGCGTTTGAATCGCTATAACTTCCCAACCAATAATGCTATCGACTTCCTATTTTCAACACTTCATACTACACCATTTCACTATGAAGTGTTAAAAATAGGAAGTCGATAGACGATAGCGTTATTGGTTGGGAAGTTATAGCGATTCAAACTCGATGCATTTTTATAACATTCTAACCGCGTGGGGCAATTTTCGCGGAAACTGTCCCATTGTATTGTAAATAATTTATTCGCTATCGATCGAACACGTACAAGCCTAAGGAATGAGGCGACGGACCAATTATGATACATATTTGTATCATAAATGGTACATCTGTTCATTGCTAAAATATTCTTTATTTTCATTTACTACTGCGCAGTATGACATATATGATACATATTGTACAAGTTTGGCTGTGTATTCTCTCATACCAAGCTTATTCAGCAGTGTCAGTGATGGAGCCTTCACACACCTGCATCCCCTTTGCCTCCATCTCCTCCTTCCCTCCCACCCCTCACACACCTGCACCCCCTGTGCCTCCATCTTCTCCTTCCCTCCCACCCCTCACTCACCCCCATCCCCTGTGCCTTCATCTTCTCCTTCCCTCCCACCCCTCACACACCTGCACCCCTGTGCCTCCATCTTCTCCTTCCCTCCCACCCCTCACACACCTGTACCCCTGTGCCTCCGTCTTCTCCTTCCCTCCCCTCCTCCCCTCCCCTCACACACCTGCACCCTGTGCCTCCATCTTCTCCTTCCCTCCCTCCCCTCACACACCTGCACTCCTTGTGCCTCCATCTTCTCCTTCCCTCCCTCCCCTCACACACCTGCACTCCCTGTGCCTCCATCTTCTCCTTCCCTCCCACCCCTCACACACCTGTACCCCCTGTGCCTCCATCTTCTCCTTCACCAAGGTCTGCACACACTCCTCCAGTGAGACTACACCCTCCTGCCCCCACAGTAGAGCACCACCAGTTCCCCTCCATCCGCACACACATCCAAGATGGAGGGCAGTTCTGCTGTCCACACGGCCAGGGTGTAGGTGGAGGGGTTAAAGAAGAAGAGCACGCCCTCCTGCCAGCCATTTCTCTAGACACGATGCAGCATGCAAACTTCCCTTTGGATGTTTACAAGATACTGAACATTAAGTCACATCCATTATTAAGATGCCATATTCTACCACCTACCTGATCTTTCATCAAAGCTTTCAAAGAGGAGACAAAAAAATACGATACTTCCCTTCCCAAAGGTCAATTCAGTCGTCTAAGGCAAGACCGCGTAGCATAAAATAATAACTTCAGTTCCACTTCCAGTAGGCAACGTAAGATTCACATCTCTTCCTTCTATGAACGCTCTCAATGCTTAGACTGGTTCGGACGCTCTCACTGCTTTAAACTGGTTCGGACGCTCTCACTGCTTTAAACTGAAGCTCGTGATAACCCAAACGTCGTGTTGCATTAGTTATGGCCTGATCATTTTGATTACAATAACCGTAACTTACCACTGATTTTGGAGTATGTAGTTTAATTATTGCATACCTTCATTCTGATTGAAGTTTCAACATTCCGAAGCCATGCAGACCTACCGATGATGTAATACATCCGGTGCTGTGAAATAAGATCTGGGCACCGAATTTTTCTGATCGGAATGTATGAAATTCAGTCATGCACTGACGCGAGCCATCTCAGCGACCAAAAATATATGATGAAAATCCGATCGACCGAGTAAATCGGCCGACCGGATTTAAATCAGTTACGGCATACGCCGGATGGAAAGTTTAGCACGTGACGTTGTGCACGCATGTACACATATAGCGGGAATTGAATACAAATAGTTTCCTATAGCTCTTCTTTGTCAGTCGCTACTTATGCATATGTATATTCCGCTTTGATTTGCAATAATTGTACCTGGAGTCGAGCAAAAATATCCTAGCATACGCGAGTCCTGAACAACCAGTTGGCAGCTGCTCTGTACAGCAGATCAGAATGAAGCGGGTCATTCTTCGAAAACGTCTTTACGTGAGCTCACTAGCCGTGGCTCTGTTGGTGCAGATGGCAGCGGCTGTCCAGAACGTCTACACCTTCAACCCACCCAGGAACAAAACGGATGATCTTTTCGTAATTGGAGTGTTACTTCCAATTCATGAGACGTTCAATGGCTCGTGCGGACAAATCGATCGTTCCATCGTTCAGTACGTCGAGGCTATATCGTACGTAATCCAGCGGATCAACTCGCGGCAAGCATACCTCTCAGGAGTTAAGCTGGGCTTTGAAATCTACGATTCGTGTGGGACGGTCAATATCGCTCTGCAACAAACTCTTCGCTTACTTACTCCCAAGAATGGGAATGGTGTTTCGGTTGTGATCGGCGAAGCCATAAGTTCCGTTACGATCCAGGTAGCCAATCTGCTCCAGTTGTTTCATGTTCCGTTAATATCATTTGCCTCTACAACTCCTAGCTTGAGCGATAAGACCCAGTATGGCTATTTTGCTCGCACATGTCCCTCTGATAGCTACCAGGCGAGAGCATTGGCCGATATAGTCAACCACTTCAATTGGAGTTACGTTGTGGCCATTAATTCGGGTGATATCTATGGACAAGCGGGCATCAAGGGCTTTATGAACAACTTCCAAAATGTCACGTTGAATCGCTGCGTCGCGGGCGACTCTATTGAGATACCGTATCCATGCCAGCGTAGCGGCGTCCGATTACGATGCTGCTGTATCTAAGCTAGCCGCTCCGTACGTCTCAAACGCCACAGTGGTCGTCCTTTTTGCACAGCCAGCTACAGTAGAGGGATTGCTCGATGCCGTGCAGCGCCGAAGAGAACGCGACCACTCTTTTGCAACGAAACAATTCTTGTGGGTCGGCAGCGCTGCCTGGACAACATCCTTAGATCCAAAACGTTATGAAATAGCGCGAAACGTTATTGGAGCCATCCCCGAAGCGGTAAACACCGCGGGGTTTGATGAGTACTTCCAACGTCTTCACATCAGTAATCACACGGACAATCCGTGGTTCGCGGAGTACTGGGAAGACTACTTCAAATGTTCACTTAACGGTACCAACCCCGCCCTCCCGATATGCAATGCATCCAACCAACGAATTTCGCGGACGAATGGCTATATACCGGACGCACATGTACCCAATTCTATTGATGCGGTGTACGCCATAGCTCACGCCGTCCGTCAAATACAACAAAGTGTTTGCAATGGAAGTGGATTGTGCAACGCTACGCGCTCTAGTGAAACGACAGATGTTTCTACAGTTGATGGACGTCTCCTTCTCCTAAATATCTTGAAAGTGAATTTCACCAGTGAGTCCGACAACGATTTTAGTTTTGATTCCAACGGAGATCCTACAAATACAATATTCACAGTTCAATACGTGCATAACGGCCAAATGAACACCTTAGGGAAATGGGATAGAAGTAAATTTCCCTCTTTACAGTTGAATTATGAGTCCATTGTTTGGAATCAAACAAATCCACTTCCAAAATCATTATGCAGCGAGCCTTGTGCATACGGTCAGTCCCAGGAAGCAATATCAGATCAGAGTGGTTGCTGTTGGAACTGCAAGAATTGTAGCGGAACTAATTACTATAGCGATCGAAAGGTTTGTATGTACTGTGCGGAAGGAATGGAAACAAATCTTAATATGGATGGGTGTGTTCCAATACATGCAACATACTATAGTGCGTCCAATGCATGGGCCATTGCATCAATCGTAATTGCTGGCGTTGGATTCATTATACAGGGAGCATCCATCGCTATCTTTGTTTTCCACTTCAATAATTCAATCATCAGAGCTGCCAGTCGAGAACTTACAGCCGTCCTGCTGATAGGAATATTCTTTTGCTATTTAGTACCCTTCATTTATATAGTCAAGCCTTCGCTTATCAGCTGTGGTGTTAGACGTTTCGCGGTCGGCTTTGGGTTCTCCTCCTGTTTCAGTCCTGTGCTAGTGAGAACCGTTAGGATTCACAGAATATTTAACCGGAAAGCCTCAGCAACGTCTCTGAGGTATGTTAACCCTCTAAGCCAGGTGACCTTTGCTACTGTTCTCATATCGATCCAGGTTATGATTTCAACGGTATGGTTGGGAATGGAACCGCCTACTGTTAGACATGTGTTTGATGCCCACAGTGCACTAATCGAATGTGGGGAGAATCCCTATGTAGGCCTCTCCGTCACTTTAGTATACAATCCATCCTACTGCTCATCACTTTATATTTTGCTTTTCGAACCAGAAAGGTTCCGGGGAATTTTAACGAAGCCAAGTTCATTAACCTCACGACGTATTCACTTCTGATCATCTGGATTGCTTTCATTCCCATCTACTATGGAACACTTTCACTTGGACCTACATTTCAGAGTAGTTCTCTAATAATGGGCACTGTATTGAGTGCAAGTGTGATACTGGGGTGCCTTGTTGTTCCAAAGATGTATATAATAATTCGTACCAAATTGAAAGAAAATCAAGAAAGAGGCAAAGCACATGTTGCTGCACAATCCGTGCTCAGAATGGATAACATGACAATCAGGAAGAAAACAAATGTTCATCTGCAACCTAAATCAGTGGACAAAGCAATACAGCAAGAGACACAGACGTGCCATGCTTGTACCCAGACTGATAACTAAATTAAAGCAAGCATGCACCATACAGTAGATATATGGAGCATCAAACCTAATTTGACATCATCACTTCAATCTCTACGTGTTTAGTATTTACTTCCTTGTTTTGCTGTGCACTTAAATCGCTATGCTTTTCAAAAGACAATATAAATGTAAACGTGTGCAAAAGCTATTAAAATTCATGCAACATTTGTGCATGTCATTGAGTGAACGGCAAGACACCAACAACCCACACACAGATGCAAATATTACACGTGGTGATGTGCGATAGTCAGCTCAGATTGTATGCTGAGTACGTCAATGGCTCTGACACATGCATTGTGGAATAAAAATGACGATGATAAAGCAGCTTTTTGTTCACAGCTGTAGGATAACATGATGTTACCCACCTCTTCTTCGCATTTCAAAAGTGTAAGTCAGACATGGAAATGGTGGCACACCTAAACAGATCAACAACCACATAGCTGGCCCTTTATTGGATGAATAATTGTGAGAATTACTGGTGCTGTAACTATATACTGAATCCTACAAAACCTACCGTATTGGTTATCAAACATGTGTCAAAAGGGCACAATAATTTCTTGGAGAAACTGATACTGTTCTGATAACACCTGAGGCAATTTCTCTAGAGTGTTCCTTTCTTCTGTTATTGTTTCTGCCATTGATCGTACACACACAACACATACACAAGCACACACAGACTATACAGGGGCATACACTGCCTTTAAAAAAGAGGGGGTTTACAGGCAATGGACACAGAGGCTCACTTAAAGGCATTTCGTGCGGTCCAGAGCAAAACCCCGGATGCTATATAGGTACCTTGCCGAGATGAGTAATAAATGGGACAATATTCTCCTACATTGATCTCGATTTGAATCAAATATAATTCTACAGCCTTCTTATATGCAACTAAATAAACCTTGGTGCATTCCAAAATGTGTACAAAAATTAAAAAGAGGTATCTAGGGCTACAATTATTTGCAGGTACGTTTATTGGGTATTGTGCATTTTGCTGGTATTAAATTTTGCTACTTAAAAAAACACGAGGTTACCAAAATGAAAATGGATAACAATTACAGGTATTGTGCTTTCAGCCAAAACCACAGACATATCAAACATTTACTACACGCAAACACACAAAGTATTTGTATTGTTGAATATAAATGTATCCTTACATGTATTACGATGAATAAGCAAATGCATACAATACATTGTTCTTCTTATGAAATGGTTGGTATCTTTGATGTTGTTTTGGGTTGCAATTGATGTAGCAGGTGATGGGCTATTTTTAGATGTAGTAGAGTTCTCTGTCTTCTTTCAGTGCTTCAGTGTGTTCCAATATCAAGCAGATGGGTGGACACCCCATGGCTCTGGAAGAAGAACTTTGAGACTGTATGAAGAGCAGCCATGAGGTCAGTAGCAAACATGAGCACTCAGTCGGGGCTGAGCAAAGCAGTAGGATGAGTGCCATTTCAACACAAAATGATAAATGCAAAATTATGAAATATACGATACAGGCAAAACATGCAGTCAATTTTCATTTCCTGCAACTTAGAAACAACTCTTTGTCTGCATCCACAATCTCCCCTGGATTAGTTCATACAAGATCTCCACTACTGGCAGAACATTTAAATGTAAACCTCTGTACTAGTCTGCAAACATATTAAAAGCAAATTGGTAAGTATATTAGATGAGGTGTGTTGCACACACGTACACAGAAGATCCTTAGGTATCATAATGGCTGGCACCCTGTGGTACATGACTGCTTCACAGACCTCATTAGGGAAAATGATAGTGTCTCTCCCATGCAAGCTATAACAAAAGCATACCTGAATGTCACATCTTTTGAATGGCACCACCCCAATGTACGTACACCTTCTAGGGCAGAGAAATGTCTTGATGGGCTTTGCATTGTGCTTTTTCATGATCACTGCTTAAGTGGTCATGTGATCAACCGACTCTTTTCCAAACACCATAAATACAATTATGTAGTCTTGTACCAAGACCAACATGCTAATACACGTGTAGAAACTGCAGTGCAAGCTCTTGTGTCTATCCACATCCATCAGCTCAAGCATGTTCAAGTACATTCTAGCTCAATTTGAGCAGATTGTATGGTGCGTTTTTGCTTTGTTGAATTGAGCTCCGTATTTTACATGCAACACTCTACTTAAGCCTTTAGGTGGTCTATGGCAATACTAATCACATATTCTCTCTTGGGTGGATGTATCTTTGCATCCATAGGCATTGGGCAATTCTCAATTAGATATTCATGCATCATGTACTTTAGATTCTACTTCTGATAGAGCTATAGTTCCCTTGTACAGGTGTATAATTGAACCTGTAAACGGAAAATGCTCAGTCTGTTGGCACGAGGTTCAGATGCCTTTTGAACTGTGTTTAGTTCAGTTGGTCAGCTCAACAACTGGTAGTAAACAGCTTGCTATTTCCAGTGATAGCCCTCACTTGTTCATATTATGTAGTAGGCTTCACATAACCTTGGAGTGCAAGATACGCCTCGGAGCTGGCTTTTCAAGCATTGATGTTAAATATGGATCACCATAACAACATGGACATTGGTATCTGAAGATGCCACAAATCATCAGACAATACAGACATCACTCACACTTGAACCATTTGACATTAGAAAAGTTGTATTCAGCGACATTCAATTTGGTGTTGCTACTCGTACATTGGTACATATTTTACAAACAACTTGTAATGCACAAGAGGCCTGGTCTAACATTCACCGGCGGTGTACTGATACATATGGATGAGAAGGAACAATGGGACACAATTAAACAAACCAAAATTTTGCCACCTTTAAATGGACGTCACGCTTTTAAATTACTGCACCATAGCCTCCACAACAAAAAAAAAAAAAGATTTCTTTATTCGCATTTCCATTGCAGAGATGGCTAATTCTCTCAATCAAGTTATTACAGACTCATATATATTTCTTTTGTTTTTTTAATTGTCTTGTATCTTTGTTATGTGAATTATTCTTCATTAAAATGCAAATGTCCATAAATAGCTACCTGTACAATGGTATCCAAAGCTCCGGTTATTGTGCCTCAAGTCGTGGTCTTCTAGGTGTTTTTATCACTCTATGATTCTAGAAGCTTCAGGAACCATTCCAACAAACTTTTGAAGTGCTGTTCAACTTAATTAAAACTCTTTTTCCGTTGCCTATTAGCATCAAGCTTTTTGGCACGTAGAAGTTGTTTTAGATCATCGGCTTCTTTCGGAGATCCATCGATTGTTCACACTTGAAAGAATGTCTGGTTTTCCTGTGATACAAGCCAGCCAAATCATCTTGTAGAATGGAAATTTTATCTTGGAGTTCTTGCATGTGCTCTGCCTCTTTTAATTTGGAGGCTTGGCATTGCCGAACACTGATTGGATTTTCTGATGAGGTCACATCCTTTTCTGAACTTCTACTTTCTGATACTGGATTGTTTGAAACATTGCTTGGACAATTCAGCCTGGCTTTCAGAACATTTATCTTACACTACACCAAAACCCGAGAAGCAATCCTTTGTTTTTAAAGCGCACCATAGATCGTTCTTTCTCGAATTTGCAACATATTATCTGCCTATTTCAGCTTGCTTCATATTTGATGGCATTCTGATGATTGATTTGATCGCTCTTGATGTGTGGGCTTTATAATACGTTTCTCGTACTCGACAATATAATTCACAAACTTGATAGTATAGTTTAATTAAATTTAATACCTGTCACGCTTCTAATACTCTACAAAGTCCTGTCCAGTCACGCAGCACGACATATGGTCAGCGTAACATCATTTGTGGACGCTCCCTAAGCGAAGAGAAGCTTGAGGGAGCTTGAGTGGGGGTCGTTCAACACCCCTGGTCAACTGTAAATTAAACCACAGAGAGTGCAGGCATATGAGAACCAGCCTAGTCATATTGTCGTGACACCTTTTAGAAAGCGTTAGCTTCTAGCAAATCTGCCATGCACTAAGTGAACTTACGAATCATAATTGTACGATTTCGTACCCGCATCCTTTCCTATTAATATCTGATTATTCATATCGGACCCCGCCCCCTCCCTACGCATGGGTATTTCACTACGAATCAGTATAATAGTTTAGTGCAGTTGCATAGCGTCCGTATACTGAGTGGCGTGTATACCGTTATATTTTCGTGGGAAAACTATGCATCTGATGTACGAAAGTTGCAGTTTAGTGTGCACGTCGGCAGGTTATATATGGATCGTTCCGCGAAAAGGGACCTAACGCATATTTCCAATTCAAATGTAAGGCTTGCGGTGAAATGTATGCATGCATGGCTATAGAATTAAATACTCAGAACTGTCTTACTGACAACTCCATATAATACATGTTCTAGGAAACTTTGTTCTATTTGCAGTACGACGTTCTGGTGCTTCTACGCTACAGCTTTGAGGCTGCCCAATCACAAGTCAGTTGCTACATAGATATTACAGTTGAAGGATTCGAAACGGAGCACGTGAGCCATTGAACCCTGTACATTGCAAAGCGCGGACTCCGCGATGTCGATGAAGTGATGCCTCGCCCCTCTTGAGAAGAAAGTAAGTTGAAGGCTTTGTACATTCTGATAGAATAATACGATAGCACTAAATGCGTACATTCGGGCAAACCTATCGCCATATTTATAGCCCTCTTAGCACTTTTTATTTACACCTATAGAGGATCGAACTGCATCCTTTCTGACTCCGATTTTTGCAACCAAAAACAACTCTTGACCATTTAAAATAGAAAACATGCATTTGCCACTCAAAATGGCGGATTGCCAAAAATTAGATTATGTCATTCTTCCGCGACGTCACATGCATAAGCTCTATAGTGGTAAATTGTATAAGGTAGAATGGCAGCACAATGTTTGCAACTAGATGGTTGCATGGGTTAGTGTTACAAAGGTTGTATTGAAATAGAAACATAAATGTACATGAACCAATATTAAGCCACGTCCACTACTTCGGCATTTGTTATTGTTTTCTTGTCTCAAATTACACCAAGTCCTAGTCATGGTATTAGTACACACATGGAGTATACACAATTCACTCTCATACTTTCAAAACATCCTTAAATCATCCTTTTAATCAACCTTGGATCCAGCCTTATGAAGAAAAGCTTTAACTACTTCAGCATTTCCCTTCATTGCTGCATAATGAAGTGGTACGTGTCTCCCCAATCTGTTGAGTAAAGATTTTGGTTAACAAAATGACCTCTGGGGGTTGGGGGTATAGTGCATGTGTGTGTAGGGGGGTGTTATTCGCAAAGTTGGTTAGTATTGTATAAAAATTAAGCATAGATTGTTTTTGGAAGAGACATCATGCATGAAAAAGTGCTAATATTTACCCACATCCACTGGTTTGGCATTGTTGTGAATATATTATACAACAATTTAGCAAATAATGTATGATACATTACAAGAAGCACTACAACTAATTAAAGGTCGCAAGACCTGGCTGGTGTGACACAGAGAGCCAGGCATTGTGCCTCATTGTGAGTCAAATTAGACTGTGGCTGAGGTGAGTGTAGATGGTTGACTTTACCTCATTTGCAGGTCAACATAGCTGGGTGGTTTCTATTTGGATCGGGTTGAGAATATATCGACACCTCATTCCCGAAACACTTCTACAACTAAAGAGATACATACACGTAACCATTTCCCTTGCCTCTTTAAAGTGACAAACTTTTTATGACATCATTTCTTGAACACTACACCTCATCAACATAGAAACTTGTAGTGTATCCAATATGAAGGTCTGATATTGACAGATAATGTACAGACTACAATCCCTATGTTCCTTTAGCTGTGCTGATTCACTGCTTGCATATTAAGTGTTGTTTGAATTACAATGGAAAAGCATTGGTACATAGTAAGGGAACTTGAACATGCACTGAAGTAAAACCATCAACCGCTGTATCGGTAATAGTCTGGGGTTGTTTAGTAAATGGACATGGACCAGTTTAAAATGACACGAGAGTCCATCTCAAAACAGATCCTTTTTTGGGTGGAGATGAATGAATCTCTAAGTGTTTATATGCATCATTGTCTGGCATATGAATTATGTCTGCATCCTCTCATATACATGTACATATGGGAGTATGTATGCATTACATGATATTGACTGATAAATACTCATATTCCATGTAAGTGAGCCAGTCTAGCTGATCTATTGTATCATTACAACACTTCCATCAAACCATATTTTATGTACATGCACAAGTCACCAATGCGTCTACCGCAGACCTTGGATATCTAAAATAGTCTCCAAAGCCACAAAACATTTATATGGCTACACACCTTGATTGACGACACTACACCTCATCAAATGAATGATGAAACGAAAATGTGCACAGTGAAAACATTGCTTTTGCATGTAGATCATACCACCCTCACATGTGCATGATGATGATGAGATCATACCACCCTCACATGTGCAGGATGATGATGAGATCATACCACCCTCACATGTGCATGATGAGATCATACCACCCTCACATGTGCAGGATGAGATCATACCACCCTCACATGTGCAGGATGAGATCATACCACCCTCACATGTGCAGGATGATGATGAGATCATACCACCCTCACATGTGCATGATGAGATCATACCACCCTCACATGTGCATGATGAGATCATACCACCCTCACATGTGCAGGATGATGATGAGATCATACCACCCTCACATGTGCAGGATGAGATCATACCACCCTCACATGTGCATGATGATGATGAGATCATACCACCCTCACATGTGCAGGATGATGATGAGATCATACCACCCTCACATGTGCAGGATGATGATGAGATCATACCACCCTCACATGTGCAGGATGAGATCATACCACCCTCACATGTGCATGATGAGATCATACCACCCTCACATGTGCATGATGATGATGAGATCATACCACCCTCACATGTGCAGGATGATGATGAGATCATACCACCCTCACATGTGCATGATGATGATGAGATCATACCACCCTCACATGTGCAGGATGATGATGAGATCATACCACCCTCACATGTGCAGGATGATGATGAGATCATACCACCCTCACATGTGCAGGATGATGATGAGATCATACCACCCTCACATGTGCAGGATGATGATGAGATCATACCACCCTCACATGTGCAGGATGATGATGAGATCATACCACCCTCACATGTGCAGGATGATGATGAGATCATACCACCCTCACATGTGCAGGATGATGATGAGATCATACCACCCTCACATGTGCAGGATGATGATGAGATCATACCACCTCACATGTGCATGATGAGATCATACCACCAGGATGATGATAAGATTATTTGCTATATTCAGGTACTCCAAATACTGCTCGATCTGTTCCCCCATCTGGAGAGAAGACTTTCAATTTGTGTTGCTCTGAGTCAGCTGTATGATGCTCCAACTGCACAGAAGAACAGAGAATTATTGAGTACTCTTCAGAAGCACATAACGGCTGAACCAAAATGTTTTTATGCATTTGTAGAAGTGCTTGAATCCGATGAAGCTCATGTTCCTCTAGCAAAGAAACTGAGAGACAAACTCCACATGTGTCAGTCATAGAAAATATTAAACATTAATTTAGAGTTTGGCTTTTTACAGTTTGTATTTTGGATGGCAACTGGAGTGAAGAATGTTCAAACTTTCATTTGCTGCGGGCCACACACCTAACTATCCCTGAAACCTATTTATATATTATACAGATGCTAGATGGTTGGCAGAAACATTGTGATCATTTATTCAACTAATTTGCTCAATACTAACATCTTTGTCAAAAAGTGATTTGGATGTAAGATTGGGTTTGCTAAAACCAAGGACAGTTGTGAGTTTTAATAGGAAGCCATAAAGAACAGTGCTAAAATTTCGTGCAGTGTGATTTCACATGTGACTCCCATGCGATCTCATGCGCAAGTGAAAGAAGTGAGTCTCATATTGTTCTGTACGTATCACCACCACCACAAACTATACATGTTTCAAGTGAGTGGTAATGGGGTGTGGGCAGGTTAATAATTCAAACACTTTATACCTTCGTGTCATGTCAGTGCAAAACAATATCATGAACAATGCATGAGTTCATAGTGTTCAAAATGCGACACAGCACTACTGTTCATAGATCATGTTGAAGCACGGTTATTTGGTAACACCATCGAAGATGTTACCTGTAGAAAATGACATCATTCATTACTAAAGTCACGGGAACACTAAGATGACCAGAAGATAGGGATCAACAGGTTTATAATTATAAAATATCACAAGTTAGGAAAATTAGCACATCAGTGTAATGTCGATGGTCTACCTTCTAGGGAAGCCTTCATTTGCTATTTTCCATCTGCATTGGCCAACACTTCTAGAAAGATATTAAAGTTCTCTGCTTTGATGTATATGGCTCTCTGCACAGCACTGAGAAGATGATCCATCCTAGCCCCTACAGGCCACATGATGTTAGTAATTTCACCATTCTCATTTTCTGTTGTCAGATGTTTTGCACGCAGCTCTGCAGCAATGTCATTGGGAGCAACCTTCTTTCTAAGATCTGCATAGAAGTACATGAATGCGTTAGTTCAGTGCCAGCTGATATTATCAGCATTCACTGTACAAGTGTTTTTCTCACACTGGATGCCGAATACCGTACTCAGTACACGCATATCGTCATTCGTTAAGTAATGTATAGTGTTCCAGCGAGGGCTACAGCATACAGCATACATGTAGTCACATTCGGCTAACTGATCATTAACTGATTGAGCACATCTCGCGATGCTAGCCTGGCAATGCTCCCTACATGATGATAACTTCACCAACACAACGGATTGCGATATCTAGCATGCGAGACTGTTTGCGGAGAGGAACTTCAACGCCGTGATTGTGTGCATGCACGCGCAAGTACAGAGGGCGAGGAAGAGACATATTGGCTTAGAGCCACGAGGACTATAGGGTGAGGTAGCACTTCACTCAACTCACATGCAGATAAAGCTCTCCACACAGCAGAAGGGGCGGGGACACAAATGTTATTCACTATCATGTTCACCATATATGGTCCTATACGACCATATATGGTGAAAATCAATAGTGAATATGGCATATACTGTACTTCACACCATTGGGGATATTATAGCTTCATTTCTGTAGCGTGCCTTGAGATGGAAAGATGTGATAGAACCTCTCACTGCTGGGATCAAGTTGACAGTCCCTACAGCAGCATGGTCATCTATGACTTGGCTGGACATCACCAGTACTTCTCCAGTCACTCTGCATGTCTGGAGGTCATCTCCCTCGACAGTCCTGCCATCTTCCTTCTCCTTCAGGAAGGGACACTTGTGATACACACCATCAATCGTGGTAGACCAGTAGTACACCTCCTTAGAGATGACATCAAGATCCTTCCTTAGGCACACATGTGACTTACTAACATCAGAGCAGTTGACTACAAAATTGAGCCATTTAGGATCAATTGCTAGGAAGGCCATTAGCCACCAAAGAATGATTGATGTTATAGCTGTAAACCTTAAAAATATATACAGTGAAGGTATGAATCCGTTCGGAGATCTGCTGTACAGAACAAATAAAGATGTACGTTCTAAGTATGTCTCCTCCAATCTCCATGATGTGTCACCTGATGCTTGCCTTCTTGATGGAGAAGCTACCTCCTGATATGCATGCCATATCCCTATCTGATCTTCTTGCGTGTCTGGAGGCTGATCATATTCATCCTGATGTCACTGCTGTTGTCCGTCTTCTTAAAACCCTGTCAGAATAGGGTTTAATTGTCCTCATTCCATTTGAAGATCCCCAAAGTAGCTGGGTTGTCCTTCACAAAGAGAGCATCTTGAAGAAGGTCAATGGAGCTTTATTTGCACATCAGTCTCTTAAGGAATATGCTCCTCTCACTAGCAATACTGGAATCATACCCACAGCAATTATTTAGAGCACATTTCCTGAATACAATGTAGATATGATATCTCTGTTTATGGTTCATTTCGAGATCGGTCAAGCAGTACACCTATCTCAAATTATTACAAATATGGCACCTGAAAGCCCAACCTCCTCATGCAGACCTCCTCTACATCCAAGCTCTAATCAGTGTTGATAGGCCGTGTAGTGCCACAGTTCCCAATAATAGTTTCTGTTGGTCTGAGACTGTCAAGTTTATCGATCAGTTCTTCACTCCACGCTTTCATCTTTATAGGCTACCCGTTCAGTTTGCACTACCAGCTGCACAAACGACATCCTTCCACTCCCACCCTTTCAATTGCCGCTGCAATGTGTGGAGCAGGGATTTAATGTGGCTTAGTGAGGCAGGGGTGACCATAATGGTTGAGATGAGTGAGTCATTCCAATCCATCTCATTGGCTTTGTCCTTTCCTAACAAGACAGACCCCCGTTACCTAGAGCTAGCACACTCGGTCCGTGAAGTCATTCAAAAGACCCGCCAGGAGTTTTGTCCTCATCTGGAGGTGTTAGAAGTGGTCTCCTGCCGTCCTGTAGACAGCTCAGATCCCTCTAATGACACCAGGATATAGAGCTGTTCTCATTAAAGGAGGCCCTCCTTGAAAAACGTACACACGTTGTTGATATGAGTGGTAAGAAACTTGTTGCCATAGCGGATTGGAAGGAGCCTCATCTGGCATACCTAGTGGGAGGTAGCTATTGCTGAGAGTGTACCAGGCATGCAATTAAC
Source organism: Ephydatia muelleri (assembly GCA_013339895.1). NCBI lineage: Eukaryota > Metazoa > Porifera > Demospongiae > Spongillida > Spongillidae > Ephydatia > Ephydatia muelleri. The sequence goes on from JABACO010000003.1 coordinate 3,654,892, forward strand.
TTCTCCTTTATTTTGCAGCATCTGCTTTTGTGTGTCAAGTAGTGCCACCTGTAGAAGGTCAGTACTCATCAGTGTTATTTTACTCCTCCCTCTGCATTCATCTCCTACATGCACATGATGTGTTGCAAGGCCACATGCATGTACAAGTTGTGTACATGTACATAACATGTTGCGTGAAGTATATGAGACCTATTGCTATGCATTATAATATCCACTATTAAACTAAAAAACATAGTGGTACATTATATGAGTCAGGCTAAAATGCAAAGAGAATTTATCCTCAAAGCTTTGTGGATATCCGCAACAACATCAAGTACACTGTACACTGAGAAAGTGAATGCACTGCTCAGCCTGTCATTCCACATAACTCCTAAATGTAGCTTTTAGATCATATGCACACCAGTCACTACCCTTTGAGAATATTCTGTGTACAGTCTCATCTCAATGTTGTGTATAGTGACACCATGTGTTTGTGCTGTTGTTGTATGAGAACCAGCAGTTATTACAATATACAGTATGTACATCATATGAAAGTGTATTGAGAGTGGTGAAAACATATTTAGTGGTACTGACAATTGTGAAAGCAAATTACAATGTTACATAATGATCAAGCAATACAAATGAGGGGGTTGAAATTAACTTGTTATAGTCTCCTCCTGGCTCTTGGGACGCAGGTCTCGAAGGTGGGAGGTGCCCTGGTCGTCCACAGGTAGGTGGAGCCGCTTGTTCCCCTCTCCCTCCTCTCTGGCACCAAGGAGGAGCACTTCCTCCTTCTCCTTAAATCCTCCGGCCCCGGCATTGGTGAGGGGGAACGGGGAGGTCACCTCCTTGTCCCCATCCAGCGTCGCGCTAAGGCAGTTGAAGTCTTTCACCAGGAGGTCGAGAGCCTCCATCACGCTGGGTCCGACCACACCCTCCGTGTCCGGAGAATGGGAGAGCGGTCGCCCGCATTTCAGTCTCATCATCTTCTCCGCCCTCTCCTCCTCCCCGATTGCTCCCCCAACCCTTCGGGACGACTCCGTGAGCGTCGCCATGGAGCTGACGGAGTCGGGCCTCTCCCTGGCCCCTCCCTCCCCCGCGCTGATGTCGGTCCGGGTGGAATCAAAGATGGCTTCTGAGGAGGTGGGTCTGGCATTGGAGGAGATGGCCAGGGGTACATAGAGGCTGTTCCCCTCCCCTCCCACCTCGTCCAGCATGTTCGAATCGCTCAGCCACCTCTTCGTGGAGGACAGCGGATTGGTTGGCTGCTCCCCGTCTGACTTGGTCTCCTCAGCCCCAGACCTGTTAACGAGGGAGAACCTCTTGATGGCATCCATGAACTCGCTCAGCTTGGACCTGGCCACGCCCGCATCCGCCACGACCCTGCTCAGGTGATTAGGACTGGAGGTCGAAGGCCGAGGGGTACTTGAGGAGCCGGTCCTGGGTGGCCATCTTGTCCTCATCGTCCTCGCGCAGGTCCTCGAGGTTGGAGAGGCTGCGGTGGCGCTTGGGAGGGTGGGAGTGGGGACGACGAGACTTGTAGAGCATCCTCCTGGCCTGGATCCTCACCTGGTCCACGTCCGCGAGTAGGTCGAGGAGCAAGGGGTCCATGTCGGATGAGGACAGGGGGATTCCCCCTATGATCAGCGGCAGGACAAGGGTGCCGACAAGCCGGGAGTTTGGGCGGGAGTTGAGAGAGAGGGAGGAGGAGGAAGAGGCATGGTGAGGGTTGGAGAGGGTGGTGGCGGTGAAGATCCCGCAGATGGAGGCGATGCGTTTCGACTGCATCCTCTCCAGCTCCTGCACACATCACACACATCACACGTCACGCATGAACAGTGTACATACACACTACACATGATTACCACACGCCACGCGTACGCACGCACATGCACGCCCACGTACGACCCACAATGCAAACGCATTGCTCAAATACATCACACATCTACCCTATAAGACACTACACATACTTGTAATGTACTACACATCACATGCACACATACAAGTACATACACATACACATGCAAGCATAAATGCACACCCTATGATGCACACGTACACATAAAAAGGAGTGGATCATTTCAAAGGAAAGACTCTATTAAATGCACACCAGGTGTTTGGAACCACTCACGGGGAACAGGTCCACAAGGGGTCACCTGGCCACCATTCTCAATGAGAACCCAGGAGCTCTCCAAGTGCTTAGGATCACCAGCCGACATGTGCAGTGGAGTTCGTCTGTGTGAGAGAGAATGGGGAGGAGGAGGTATGAGGGGTGTGGTCACATTGAGCCAACATCAGAGGGCCAAACCAGAAGGAGGCAGGCCACAACCCCTTTTCATCTTACAAAAAGCACTTCACCACTATGGTCCAGTTCACATCCTGTCTCCTTTTCTCTTCCTCCGACCCCCATCTCCCTCCTCTCCCCCCATTATTCCCCACCTCTGCCCTCCCTCTCTATCTCCCTCCCTCTCTCTCTCCCTCCCTCTCGTCCCTCTCTCCTCCTCCATCCTCCCCCTCTCGTCTCCCTCCCTCCCTCCTCCGCCCTCCCCCTCTCTCTCCCTCCTCTCTCCTCCCTCCCTCTCTCCCTCCCTCTTCCCTCCCTCCCTCCCTCTCTCTCTCTCCTCCCTCCCTCCCTCTCTCCTACCCTCCCTCTTTCCTCTCCTCTCCCTCCGTCCCTCTCCTCATTCTCTCCCTCTCCTTCCGTCCTCTCCTCATTCCCTCCCCTCTCTCGTCCGTCCCTCTCTCCTCCCTCCCGCTCTACTCGCCTTCCCTCTCTCCCGTCCCCTCTCTCCCTCCTCTCCTCCTCCTCTCTCCCTCCCTCCCTCTCCCTCTCTCCTCCCTCCTCTCTCCTCCTCCCTCTCTCCCTCCCTCCCTCCCTCCCTCTCTCCCTCCCTCCCTCTCTCTCTCTCCTCCCTCCCTTCATCTCTCCTCCCCCCTCCACACTTACCTCATCAGGTCAGTACCATTCACCATTGCCCCTCTGGAGAGAAGGGCTTGCAACACGCCTGTGTTCCCCTCAGCTGCTGCTCTGTGTACAGGTCTGCACTCGTTCCAACCTGCCGCATCCACACTGGCACCCCTGGGGAGGAGGGAGGGAAGGGTATCAGAGGAGGTGAAGGTATCAGTGAAGGTGGAGGTATCAGTGGATGTGTAGGTATCAGTGGAGGTGGAGGTATCAGTGGAGGTGGTGGGGAGGGGAGGTATCAGTGGAGGTGGTGTGGAGGGGAGGTATCAGTGGAGGTGTAGGTATCAGTAGAGGTGGAGGTGTAGATATCAGAGGAGGTGGAGGTGTAGATATCAGAGGAGGTGTAGGTGGAGGTGTAGATATCAGAGGAGATGTAGGTATCAGTGGAGGTGGAGGTGTAGATATCAGTGGAGGTGGAGGCATCAGTGGAGGTGGAGGTGAGGGGAGGGGAAGGATTACAAACAGCTCACTTGCTACACAAGCGGTTCACCATGTCCACACTCCCCACAGCTGTGGCGTAGTGAAGCAATGAGTTCTGGTCCCCATCACATGCGTTCACCACTGTTCGGCTGGTGTCAATGTAGTTCTCTATCACCTTGCTGTTGCCCTCGGAGATGGCGTGGATCACATCCTGGAAGGACCCAGCTGGATGGCTCTTGCTGTGGTGATGATGGCGGTGGAGGTGGTGGTGACAGAGAAGGTGGTGTATTGTTGATGATTTCAGTGGAATTTAGTAATGGAAGGAAATGAAGACAGCTCATTGTGTGTACACAACAAGCAGGTACTCAGGAAGAACATACACACACGGAACATGACCTGGCAAGGAGTAGGTGGATTGACAAATCATTATGTTCCTAATTATTGAAGAATGCATGACCTCTTCAGAATACAGACACCGGGGTGCCTGCCTATACCAACACACACACACACACACACACACACACACATACACACATACACACACACACATACACACACACACACAAACACACAAACACACACGCATACACACACACAAACACACACACACATACACACAAACACACAAAGTGGGGTCAAGCTCACAAGTTACCTTATCAACAACACAGATGCCTACTAGACAATGTGCTTTCTCCCCTCACCTACCTCACCTCACACACACACAATAAATTTTTATTTATTTTCAAAGGGGTAGTGGAATGCATGCAGAATGTGACTATACAGCTGCTGTGTCTACACTACAAGGCACTCAAAAAATAAAATAAAAACAACAGAGACCACACCCTTTTTTGCCACTCACAACAGCTGCTTACCACAGACATTCAATTGTGACTAGTGGCAGAGGATAGGATGGAATTTTAAACAGCAAGTGGTACAGAAGACCCACATGTACCAAACCACAGAATTAGTACATCACACTTGTCCCTTTTCCTACTTCACTCAGTCTCTCCTTTCCCTCCATCTTGTTGTGAACCACGCAAATACCCACGTTAACGTGCCCAACAAGACACTCACTGATCTGGTTTGACTTGATCGATCAATCACAATGACAACTACAATACACGTGTTCCAATTACTCCTTCGGTTCCGTTCCGGAATCGTACTAACATACATACATCATTACACTATCCCCCCCTACAAAAAAAATAAAACATCTACTGCATATAGCCATCCTTGAATCGGGCCGGTTTACGATGCTCTCTAGACGGGTATCGACGAGGTACAGTGGGCAGTTCCTGTGTGTGCACTTCGTTTCCGTCCTCTTCTTGTTCATTCTCTTCAGTTATGGCCAGATCATCCTCATCCCCTTGCCGCACAGAATTATCCATAACAGGTAATAGATCCTCATTCTCTTCAGTTATGGTCAGGTCATCCTCATCCCGTTGCTGCACATGATTATCCATAACAGGTAATGGATTCTCACCATGATCTAACATGTCCTCAGCAGGTGGGATGTCCTCTTGGAACACATCCCTTGCAGGCAGGTCAAGGTCCAGTGGTGCCTGTACCATAGTGTCATCATCAATCTCCTCTAATTGCAATTTGTCCCCATAACCCTTGCCTGTATGCTTAGGGTTCATAGGTTGTTCCTTTACCTCCTTTGCTGGTTCTACTGTGGCACGTGGGACTTGGTTACAGATCTTCAATCTGTCGAAATGGACAACCTTACGAAGTCGCTTTTTGTCCAAGCTTTGGATGCGGTATGTCACATCTGATAACTTCGTTATCACCTTATATGGGCCCGTCCATGGATGGTGCAGCTTTCGCGATCCTCCTCGTGGCACAACTGGAGAATGCAGCCACACATAGTCCCCGATGATGTACGGTTTCCCATGAGCCCGTTTATCATACAAATCCTTCTGTCGCTGCTGCTGCATCCCTGCTGTGTTACGCAGTGTCATACGCGTCTTGAAGAGACTCCTTTAGATTCTGTGCGTGTTCACCATAAGACCTGTCTTTGCTTCCCCCAGTGCCTGTCATCAAATCAAGCGGCAGCCTTGCTTGCCTACCAAACATCAGAAAGAAGGGCGTGTACCCTGTAGTGGGATGCACACTGGTATTGTAGGCAAAACAGACACGTTGAAGGTGGTCTTCCCATTCAAATGGCTTCCTCTCTGCTGTCGTAGCAAGCATATCAAGGAGGGTTCTGTTGAATCGTTCTACTAACCCATCTCCTTGAGGGTGATAAGGTGTTGTTCTGGACTTGCTAATGTTAAGGATTTTGCAGATCTGTGCAACCAGCTCCGACTCAAATTGCCGTCCTTGGTCTGAATGAAGCTGTTCAGGGGGTGAAAACCGAAAGAACAACTCTTCTGTGAGTTTTTGTGCTACCGTTTCAGCTTCTTGATTGGGGATTGCATAGGCTTCCATCCAATGCGTGAAGTGATCTCCAGCAACTAATATGTATCTGTTTCCTCTTCGGCTTTCAGGTAATGGACCCAAGATATCAACAGCTACAAGCTGCATTGGCGAGCCAACCGCAAATGTTTGCAGTGGTGCTTTCTGTTTCGGTGCTGCTGTTTTTCTTGTGGTGCACAGGTCACATGTCTTGCACCAACTCTTCACATCAGCATAGTGACCTGGCCAGTAATAGCGTTCTTTTAGCCGTCCCAACATTTTGCTCTCTCCTAGGTGACCCCCTGATACACCTGCATGTAATTCCTCAAGGATTCCTTTCCTCATCGACCTTGGAACAACCACTTGCAACACATATTCCATGGAACTGTGGTGATTTTCAAAGCGTCTGTAGAGAATTCCACCTTGGATTAGCAGCTGGTCCCAAATCTGTACAAGGCGCCGTGTCTCCAAGCTTTTCCCTTTTACATCATCATCCCTGAGACGTTTTCCTTTTTCAAATGCATGAACTATGATTCCCAGTGACTCATCATTCAATTGCAGAGTTTTGACTTCCTCCACTGGTCTGCCTCTTAAACTGATGCCCTTTATAGCAGCCGTACTCCCTGCAGTTGGCTCTGTGTCCTCCCTCCCACACTGTTGACAAGGGATCCTGGACATGGCATCTGCATTACCGTGCTTCTGACCTGCTCTGTGAAGGATGGTAAAAGTATACTCCTGCAATTGTTCAATCCATCGTGCAATCTGCCCCTCCGGTTCTCGAAACGTTGCCAGCCATTTCAATGCTCCATGATCGGTTCTAAGAGTGAATTCTCTTCCGAGTAGGTAGGGACGGAAGTGTTGGACAAATGTCACCACCCGCCAACAACTCCCTTCTAGTCACACAATAGTTCCGTTCAGGTTTACTCAGTACACGGCTGGCATATGAAACCACATGCTCTGAGCCGTCATCATGGATTTGGGACAGGACTGCCCCAATCCCCATGTCACTGGCATCGGTGTCCAGGATAAAAGGTCTTGTAAAATCTGGAAATGCCAGAATAGGTGCTGAGACAAGGCAGCTCTTCAGTTTGTCAAACGCTCTCTGACATTCAGTGGTCCACCTGAACTGGGCATTCCTTTCCGTCAGCCGATGAAGAGGCTTTGCCATTGCTGCAAAATCTTGAACAAATCTTCTATAGTAGTTTGCCAGGCCAAGGAAGCGTTGTACTTCCGTACATGATGATGGAACTGGCCATTTAGATACTTGCTCAGTTTTGGAATGGTCAGTTGCAATCCCATCTTGTGACACAATGTGGCCCAGAAAGGTCACCTCTTTTCGGCACAACTTGCACTTAGATGGCTGCAACTTCAGGCCTGCTTGTCGTATGCGCTCAAAAACCATGCTGAGGTTTGTAAGATGGTCCAGAAATGTTCGTCCAATGATGATGACATCATCCAGGTATACCAAACACCTATTCCACTGCAACCCGGCTAATATCATGTCCATCAGACGCTGAAAGGTGGCTGGCGCATTACAGAGTCCAAATGGCATGACTGTAAATTCAAACAGACCCTCTGGGGTACAAAAGGCCGTTTTTTCCTGGTCTGCAGGGTTCATCTGGACCTGCCAATACCCACTAATGAGGTCCAGTGTGCTGAACCATTTGGATCCTGATAATGTGTCTAAGGTATCATCTATCCGTGGAAGTGGGTAGGCATCTCGTCTGGTGACAGTGTTTACTTTGCGATAGTCTACACAAAAACGGGTAGTGCCATCTTTCTTTTGGGCCAAAACTATTGGAGATGCCCATGGGCTTGCAGACTTCTTGATCACACCCTTCTGTAACATCTCACTCAGCATGCCACTCACCTCATCCCGACGGTAAGGAGGGATTCGCCGAACTTGCTGTCGGATTGGTTGTGCACCTTCAGTATTGATACTATGCTTCAGTACACCAGTACAGCCAACGTCCCCTGGTCCTTGCGCGAATATGTCGTGGTACTCCAACAGCACCCCCAGGAGTTGAGTCCTCTCCTCGTCAGACAGGCCTTCCTCTGACTGGTTCACAAGATCTGTTAGCTTCTGCCTCCTACTCTCCGTAATGCCGCTACTTAGTACTTGTTCCTTGACACCTCCAATCACACTATCTTCCATCCTAACCAGTGTGCCAATTTTCGTACCCGACTTCAAGACTATTGATTTGCTGTGTGTGTTCAATAATCGTACTGGGACATTATCACTTTGAGGTTCATACAAAGCATGTGCCACAGTCACACCACATCGTCCATGGTGGGAGCCTTCCAAAAGCCATGGTCCCTTCAGGTTTTCTGGAACCTTTACCATCACCTCCATTTCACTTGCAGCTGGGACTGTAATGGGTTCACACACTGACACTTCAATGTGGTTGATTCTTCCCTCATCTCCAGAAATAGATTGTGTCTTGCCATCCAAAGGTATGGATATCCCACTATTCCCTAAGGTAAGATGCTTCTGTCCAGTTTGTATAGTGCAGTTATGTGCCTCCAAAAAATCCAGCCCAAGCACTCCCTCTTCTGTCAATGCCTCCATCACAATCACATCTGCCAAAAACTTATGACCACCAAGTTGGATGTTGCAACTTGTAGCTCCAAGAACCTCTAACGGATGACCATCCACAGCAACCAATCTCAGCTTCGGCATTTGTTTGAGTTCTCCTGAGCTTCCACCAGCCCGGCACCAAACATCTTTCCGAATCAAAGTAATGGCAGCTCCAGTGTCAACCACAAAGTGGGTGTTAACCCCATTGAATTGCCCTTTTACTATGTAGCTAGAGAGAGTTCCATTAATTGTTAAAACTACATTATTATGTTGAGCCCCCCCTTCACCCTCCAATGTATGGCTCTTAACACTGGGGGTGGTCATTTTCCCTGACCCTTGTATCTGGTAGGGTGCTCTGACCTGTTTGGTGTACTGGGGCAACGTGAAGCAATGTGTCCCTCCTGATGACAATTCCAGCAGATGATTTTTCGCTGCCTCCCTGGAACTTTGTTTGCTGTTATGGGTCTTTCAGTAGACATTGCTTTTTCAACTGCCTCCAGGCGGCCACTCATCTGCTGCATCATGGTCAACAAGCGATCCTCTCTTGTCTGTGCTCCTGCAATTCTGAATTCTTCCTCCCCTTCCAACTCTTCTGCTTCAGCAGTCACCTTCCCTATTTTGCTCACCTTGCTAGTGCCTATAGAAGCGTATGATTCCATTTGGAGTGTAGCGGTTACTGCAGCTGCTACGCTCTTTGGCACACTCTGCTTTACGCTGAAGGCAATCTGTGGGTTAGATATTTGCCCCAGGTATTGGTGCAAGGTCAATTTTTCCCTTGCTGTTTGGTCAAGATCAGGAAATCCCTTTTCTGCTAGATTTTGCAAATCTTCAGCAAAGTCAGCCCATTCTTCCGTAGCCTTCTTTCGACGCGAATAGAATTCAGCCACGAAAAGTTCTTTCTTAGCCTCGGGCTCAAAACGCTCTAGTAGAGCCTTTTTTGCTTTTTCATAGTCCGCCTGGGCGTCAGCTGGTAGTCTCTGGAACGCTTTCTGGGCACGTGCGGTAAGTCGTACCTTAAGCCAAGCAAGTTTCGCCGCTTCATCCCACTCATTGACCGTCGCAACACTCTCAAAGTGCATCAGCCAATCACTAAAGCTTCCGGCCTCGGCTTCACTAGCGCCGTTGAAAACCTCTGGTAACACACGCGGTCTCGCTGCCATTATTTGTCTTGCTCAAAACCAAAACAAACAAAACAAAACAAAACAAAATAGGCACGGCTATCCTGCCGACTACGCCAATGTTGTGAACCACGCAAATACCCACGTTAACGTGCCCAACAAGACACTCACTGATCTGGTTTGACTTGATCGATCAATCACAATGACAACTACAATACACGTGTTCCAATTACTCCTTCGGTTCCGTTCCGGAATCGTACTAACATACATACATCATTACAATCTGTCTGCTCCACTACACTGCACTGCCTTTGCTTCCTACTCTCACTCCTCCTTTCTACCCAATCCCTCTCCTCCTTTCAACCTCCCTCTCGTCCCTCTCTATCTCTTCCTCCTCTGATCTCCCTCTCCTTACTCTCTATTCCTTTCCCCTCCTTTCCACTCCCTTCCTCGATTCCCCTCCTCCCATTGCTTTAACCCTCTTCTCCTCCCTCTCTCCTACATGTACCTCCATTCCTCTGCCCTCTCCCCATCTCCCTCCCTCCTCCTCTCCCCATCTCCCTCCCTCCTCCTCTCCCCATCTCCCTCTCTCCTCCTCTCCCCATCTCCCTCCCTCCTCCTCTCCCCATCTCCCTCCCTCCTCCTCTCCCCCATCTCCCTCCCTCCTCCTCTCCCCATCTCCCTCCCTCCTCCTCTCCCCATCTCCCTCCCTCCTCCTCTCCCCATCTCCCTCCCTCCTCCTCTCCCCATCTCCCTCCCTCCTCCTCTCCCCATCTCCCTCCCTCCTCCTCTGCCATCCCTCCATTCCTCTCCTACATCCTTCCTCCTTCCTCTCCCCTCTACCCCCTCCCTCCCTTCCCCTCTCACCTGCTCAACAGCCTCAGGTGGGCATTATTTCAAGCAGCTTCTCCAACGCACTACACACTTGCTCCATCTTCTCCTTGCGCGTGAACTCGTCGTTTCGTTTAGTTGGCCGTGCGGCCAACGAGGGGAGGAAAGTCCTCTTGGTCTGGGGAGGAGTGGGGGCCAGCCTGGAGGAGAGTCAAAGGATGGGGGCGTGCTCCGACGCGCTCGTGGAGGGGAGCGGAGGGAGGAGGTCTGATTTAAGCCTTTCCACCTAGGGATTGTGGATCAAAATCCAACTAGGGAATGCGAAACTTTTCCCTGTGCAAATGAATTAGTGCGGTACAGTATAGATGGTACAGGTCTTTGGATGAGGGTCCAAGGGAGAGTGCCCGGGTCTCGCGATGGGAGAGGGTGGAGAGGGACTTGGTCTCCAGTGGGTTGTGCCCCTCCTCCTCAAAGATGCCCGCCCTGATGGGGAGTTGGAACTTGGGGACCTTCTTCTGTACGGGGGAGTTGACCGATCGGAGGGTGTCTTGGGGTCTGTGGGACTTCTTGGACTATGAGATCTTGCTCAACATTTGGAGGACTTGAACCAGGTCTGTGGCCTGAACACAGGGAAAGTGGGTGGAGTAAAGTGAGTACGTGTGTGTCTCCCGTACTATGCACTGGACTATCCCTCTATGGTACGTGTGTGTTCCAGTCATTGGAACTATGTATCGAGATGCTATCTGCATGAAGATTGGTGCAGGGAGGGAGGGGAAAAGAGAACAAAATAAGTTCATTTATTCAATGAGCAATACAACTCAATTACTAGTGTGTGACATGTTTCAGTTTTGTTCAATGTTACATCTTTTAAGATGATAGGCCAAACTTCTCTTGTACAGGAAAGATCTATGACATCCAACACTTGTGCATCTGAATCTCTCCCCAGTATGAATTCTGCAATGGGCCTTCAATGTACATAGGTATGTAAATGATCTTCGACAGAAGCATTTGTACATCTTCTCCTGGTTATGAGTGAGCATATGCGTCTTCAAACGTGCTCTTTGTGAAAATGCCTTTTCACATTGTTCACACTGATGTGGTTTCTCTCCAGTATGAGTGAGCATATGCGTCTTCAAACGTGCTCTTTGTGAAAATGCCTTTTCACATTGTTCACACTGATGTGGTTTCTCTCCAGTATGAGTGAGCATGTGATGTTTCAGATGTTGCCTCCGTGAAAATGCTTTTCCACATTGTTCACACTGATGTGGTCTCTCTCCAGTGTGGGTGAGCATGTGACTTTTCAGATTTCTCTGCAGTGAAAATGCCTTTCCACATTGTTCACACTGATGTGACGTCTCTCTAGTGTGGGTGAGCATGTGACGTTTCAGATGTTGCTGCCGTGAAAATGCCTTTCCACATTGTTCACACTGATGTGGTTTCTCTCCAGTGTGGGTGAGCATGTGATGTTTAAGAGTTCTCTGCAGTGAAAATGCCTTTCCACATTGTTCACACTGATGTGGTTTCTCTCCAGTGTGGGTGAGCATGTGACGTTTCAGATTGCTCTGCAGTGAAAATGCCTTTCCACATTGTTCACACTGATGTGGTTTCTCTCCAGTGTGGGTGAGCATGTGACGTTTCAGATTTCTCTGCAGTGAAAATGCCTTTCCACATTGTTCACACTGATGTGGTCTCTCTCCAGTGTGTGTGAGCATGTGAATTTTCAGATTTTTCTGCAGTGAAAATGCCTTTCCACATTGTTCACACTGATGTGGTCTCTCTCCAGTGTGGGTGAGCATGTGAAGTTTCTTATGCTGCGGAAATTTGAAACAACATTGGTTAGTCTGCATTTTAAATAAGGACTAAAGATAGCTGCATCCAATGTTGGATTGTCACAAGTAAAGGTCTATTTTTGTGCAACTGGATTTATAAAACATTTCTAATTCATACTATATTTTTCAAACCTGTTACGGCAAACCTACAAATTTAATAACTAGTAATTTACAATTAAATGAAGATTCAAAATTGGATCAAGTTGGGCAACCGAATGTACAACAAGCTCATTAGCCGGTGCCACCTGCTACATGTATTGTAGCGCAGTGCAATTGTGCAGCTGAACCCATTGTAATTGCAAGCGTGTGAAATAAAAACGGAGACAAATTCTTATACACTTATTTCACGCGAATCGAAAGGGTATAGGATGCGATGCTGGAGACGTCGTTTTTGGGATTTTAGAAAGTTCTCTAGTTCAACGTTGGCACGGACACAATTTAGTGCAGCTTGTTCCAGTTTCACGCGGGTCCCACATGTAGGGCCTCGGTAACTGCTACGGCAGCCGGTTCCAGCCAGGGCAATAATGTAGCTACTTTTAGACACAAAAAACAACACCCACTTGATACTATGAACCGGGAGGCGGGGAGCTTGTCTGGGGACCCGACTGATGGTTGCACGATGATAGACCAGTAATGAGCGCACCCATTGGCCTCTATATAAAAACGGAGACAATACCCTATACACTTATCCCAAGCAAAATGAAAGGGTATAGATAGCAAAGATGGGATGCTGCCACATGCTGGAGACGTCATTTTTGGATAACCACGTGCTATGACGTACGCGGGGTACAAATTTCCAGTACTAACGGTTTGCAAGAAAACATATCAACTGATTTCCTATACACTTATCCCACGCGAAGAATTGAAAGGGTATAGGATGGGATGCTGGAGACGTCGTTTTTTGAAAACCACGTGCTATGACGTACACGGGGAGCACATTTCCAGTTCTTAACGGTTTGCACGTTAAATGATGAAGAAAACATATCAACTGACTTACCTGGAAGTGACGGTCAGTCATGACTATCTTACCAGAGCTGTAAAGTAGATATCGATGCGACGAACTACTCGTAGAAGTGTATAAATGTGGCTTCCAATAATAGAAGTGGTTATCTATATATGACGTCACTGTTAATAATACATGATTGACACACGGCGGTTTGCTCTCATTGAACGCGTGGAAAGTAGGCCCTCCGCCCCGAAAAATTGAAATGGTTTACATGCCCCATAGCAACGAACATGACAACCGATGTCCTTTAGAACCAGCTATGTTACTAAGTTCGTAAAACGCATTAACACCTAAAAGCCATACTAGAAGTGACAAACACCTCTGACCTTTATTTTAAGCATAAATCACGTGGCCTGACGTTTGTTGTCTGTCAGCTCTGGCGCTTCGAAGCAATTGACTTTCAAGCGGTGATCGCCGACCTCGCGTGTTCAAACGACGATAACGACGCTCAGGAACCGAGATAGAACTGACCCAAACTATCACGGTAAGGTTAATAGAATGCTGTATCTGTTTTTGGTACAAGCTAACGGTGACGCATTTTCTGAAGTAGTTTTCAAGCCTTTAGAAAATCCGCCATTTTGGCGTCTTTTGGGGGTTGGAACTGTTGCAAGTGGATGTTTATTATTTTGACAGAATGTTATTAAACACTCCAAAGTGAGCTGCATCACATAGCTATATATTCTTTACTGTCTTAGCTGGAGGAGGGATGGCAGCTACCAGTTGTGGTTCAATGCTTAATAGATGTTCTTTAACTATGCACAGCAGATTGGAGCAAATACCAAGCCATGTCTATTAAACTTGGCATGAATCAATTCAGCCTCCTGTTCTCCCAAAAGGCTGAAGCCAGCATGGTAGGTATTTGCCCACTGTACTGCATGATCCTCCAGGAGATGCATTTTAATGGTGACTGTTGCTTCAGGGTATGGTAAAAGGCCAGAATAGCCTTGGAATCCACCTTCACTGGCTAGTATAAACCCTTCATGCCAGGTAAGCCTGCCAGCATTGCAACCATGCTTTTAAAAGTAAGAGCATTTGTATTTCACTCTTACCTTTCTTTTTCATTTAAGAAGTGGACAACCTTATCTACCAGATGGGGAACGTAAAGTAAAGGAGCTCCTTTGATTTCATCTCCACCTGGAAATGTAAAGGGGGCAACTTTCCTTTGAGGTTATCACCCACAATGTGGCTGGAGATGCAACACATCCTTTCCTCACCAGCAAGATGAATTCAAGCCACCTGAGTGAGTTACCTTTGCTGCATACATTTATGATATCATAACGTCTTAGAAGTCTCAATTTATTCCAAGGTATAGCAAGACCAGCCTTTATTGCCAATACCTGAGCTGGACCAATCTCAATGGATGATGCGATGTTTGCAGTAGCTAGCCAACAAACATTGTCGCTCTTCATCACTGAAGGTGATGAACTTCTGTTTGGATGAGGGCAGATGCTTCTCCACTGACAATACTTCGTATTCTCTGCATTTCAGAGCAGCTGGTCCTTGAGCAGGCGGCTGTGGTTTGTTGCTTGGCTTTGGTGACTTGTGAATGTCATTGGCTATGGTGAGGGTAGATATTATGTAACCTCAGTACCAGTCAAAACACTTCCTTCCTGTAGCAAGCTGTACAACACTGTTGTCGGAACTGGTAGAGATGGCTCTCTTCAGCAGCTCAGCAGCTTGCCTCTCCTCCTCAGGTGTAAGTGAAGGTACACACTCATGCCCTTCATAATCACCATTTCTAATGTCCCTGTTGCAACCAGCACAATGTCTTCTAACATCTGATAGCAGCAGAGGAGTATTGCATTTGATGCTGGTCTGACATGTGACGGATCATCGTCTGAGCAACAGGGACAGCTCACAGCACCAGATGCTGCTATGCACTCTGTGAGGCACTTGGTGCATACCAGTGAACTGCACACATCAATTCTAGTGACTGTGAAAAAACGTTGGAACACCGGCACACTTCAACTTCTCTAAGATCAACAGGTTGTTCACGCTGGCCAAAGGTGGACTAGGCTCATGCAATAAGCTGGTGGAGAGACAATCTTCTGAAGAGGAGCTATTAGTGCATTAGGTGCCTGGCGAATGCTTTCTACTTTTGGCTTTTTCATGTGTCCACCCACCCACATGCACGGAGTGCTCACACCATGATATCATACTATTGTATTGTTCAAATCAAGTACATTGTTGTACCTTGCATTGATGAAATGTATGTTTGTGCCACTGAAATACACTGACTGTACACTTGTGATGCACCCCCTTCATTATGGCACATATTGTTCTCTCCATCAAATGCTTACAGAGCAAGCAGCAGGATGTGTGTTGACATCACCCCCCAGAAGTGTTATGTCAAAAGCTATTTTCAGATCAGTTGTGAATGCATTGCATTCATACCTGATCTTTTGCTTTGCTTTGGATTTCCACAGCCTCTGTCCACACACTCTACAACACTGGGTACTTGCTCTATATGGTAATTATCATGTACCAGGTATACATACATGTACGAATGAAACCACAACTTGTATCGATTATTCATGAAATACGCTCCGCTGGTTCGTGGTGAAAGAAAACGCGTCACCACTTCAGGTTCGTATATACGTATTGCCACATGCCTCCCGATCACTACCGTAGTATGCTTACTATCCAATTTTGTTCCTGAAGTTAACGTCGTCTTACTTTGTAATGGCCCCTTCAAAATACGTGCCGCGTGACTTTACAAAAACGGCCTGCGCGTTTTGTTTATGTGTCATGTAGACTATGCGTATAGAGTGGGCATGCTAGAAACTTATATACAGTGCGTGAATTTGATTTCATACTTTGATTTGCAGTTTCTGGTGAGTCATGGTAAGCTTTGAAACATTGGGTGGCTATAATGAGGCGTCACTTCAGAATTATAGAGTGATACCGTAAATTGTCTAATTGTACACCCAGTTTCCAGCCGCATACAACCGTGGACAAGGCATGCAATACATTCTGAAAGGCAAGTTCAACAAAGCCTCCTAGCTGGCCTGTGTTGACAAGACTGGAGGACTCCTGTGGTGCCTCTACGTTGCTATGGGTGCAACACTGTAGCCGAGGGTAGTGGTATTCCCCCTCCTCCTCGCAAAGATCAACATTTTAAAAACTGTAGCCTCAGGACTGAGTCCACATGGTGTAAGCTGGCCATATGGTGACCTTGGACCATAGCAACTCACAACCAGCTGGCTTTCTCATTCCGCATTGGTAAACCTCCTGCTCTAGACCTGTCTGTCACATCATATCACCACTGAATCTTGGCCTTGCCTGACTTCTCTGACATTCAGACAAACAATGGATGCAACAATAATTAGCTGATTTAAATGAGTATCTGGATGGTGAGTTTAATGGTGAAATCAGAATTTTTGTATCACAAATCTAAACTGAGTTATGTACACCGATGTCCACACTTTGTTGACATGACCCGACCTTCTAACTTTCTTATCTGCATTGCTGAGATGGTGCTCATTTGGCTTTACAAACAATACGCATGCATGTGACATAGCAACGGCCGCGGTTTATCATTTGTAGCAATTACGACGTCCTCAAGCCGCTTTTTTTACACCGAAATAACAACCACGATCTAGCCAAGAAGCAGTACGATACAGAATGATGTTGTAGAATTGGGCTTCAGAGTAAAAGATAAAGGTCGTATAAATAGTTCTATTCAATCGTTTACCATGCGGTTGTAAAACAATGCGCAAACAAAGGACACAGTGATGTAGGCCACGGTTAACCCCGTAACCGTCGGGTAAACCCTGGACCGCAAGACATTAAATCCCCAATTTTGGAATCGTGTCCAAAAATTCAAATGTGATGTTTTACGGTCAATTAATGCGTGAGTCAGTTGAAAAGTAATGTAAATAAAAATCGAATCGACAGTTCATTTATGAAATGAGTGTTAAAATATAAATGGATGATGTAATAATGACATAATTCTGCTGATTCTAAGAGGGGTAAGAGATTGACAATCTTGTGAAGCTTTGAGTTGCCAGATGTGCTGCTATTTTTGTTTCGTTCCTTTGCTCTATGTGTGTGTTGATGACATCATCATGCCCTAAGTGTGGTGGTGGATAGGTGTTTGCTGTTGGGCTTGAAGAAGGAGAAGTTGGGTGTGGTAGAGCTGAGATTGGTGGAGAAGCGGGATCTGGTGGCACATCTGTGGACCACCATCTTGGGTTCCAGCTCGTGGGAAAGGGAGTGGAGCTCATCATCAGGGGTGAGGCAGTACTGAGTGAAGTAGTTCTGCAGTTCTAGGACCGGCTGGAAGTTGTAAGCATCCCTCTGAAGACGTTTGATCTCCTCAACCTTCGAGTATACCTGCAACAAAGGTGCACAGCACAATTTTAGCACATAATAGAGGACATTAACCAATTCATTATTATGCATGTAAAGTCTCATAGGGCACACACACGTCACACACATCACACACATCACATATGTACAGACACACACATGCACACACACATCACACATGCACAGACACACACACATGCGTACACACATCACACACATCACACACGCACATGCAAACATGTAAGTAAAGTTTCATAGGCACACACACTCAGCACACATGCACACACATACATGCACACACACACATGCACACACACATCACACACAGATTCTAGGGCTCACACTCTACACACATAAGCCATTACATATGTATAACACTGGCACACACAGTAACATATTTTCTTTTCTTACCTGTCGTCTCTTGTGTACGTTGATGAGACCACCCCTCAGGTAGTCAGGGTTACCGTCACAGATGAAGGTCAGGCCCTTGAGGAACACACCAATGTAGGGCACAGCTCGGGTGGGAATGGTACTAAGACGATCCCTGTATCACTTGTAGTTGTTCTGAAGATGAAAGTCAATCACTCATATGCTGCCTTCAATTTAGTGGCTGCTTACCCCTGATTCAAGAAGTAAGTCCATTTCCTTGAATAGGTCAACATGATGAAACACCCTGTGATGAGTGTTCAAACTGCATGTTCATGTGTGTGTGTGTGTGTGTGTGTGTGTGTGTGTGTGTGTGTGTGTGTGTGTGTGTGTGTGTTTGTGTGTGTGTGCACATGACAATAAATATGGTATTTGGATAATGACATCATCTTCCACTACAGTCACTCTCACCTCCCATGTCTTGTGGAGTCGTCTGATTGGAGCAGATCCCAATCCAGCCACCACCACTGCCATGACAGAGCTGTAGTTGTTGAATTCCAGACATTGCTAAGGGAGGTGATACAGTGTGTTAAGAGTTGGTCATGTACGTGGGTGTGGTCAAGTCATCAGCATTTGCAATATAAACCTTCCCAGATGTAACCCTTCTTTCAGTCACATCAAGTCTCTTATCCTCCTCCTTCCCCCACATCTTGCAATGCAGCATGTATTACATGCATTCTTTCTTCTGTCCTCCCTTCCCCTCCCTCCATTCCTTCTCTTTTACCTTTCCTCCCACCTTTCCTCCCCACCTTTCTCTCCCTCCTCTTTCCCTCTCCTCTCATCCCTCCTCTTCCTCCCTTCTCTCCCTCCTTCCTCCCTCTTCCTGCCCCTCTCTCCCTCCTCCCTCCCTCCTCCTTCCCCTCCGTCACTCTTTTCTTCCTCATGGCGGTCTCGGATTGCTCCAGAGACGAGAGAGATAAGCTGGACTGAAGGCTCTGTCCGGATATCTTTGAATTCCTCTGGGACTGTGGCCTGGGGACCATATTGACCTTCTGAAGTAGCTCCAGTGCAGAGATCTTGCATAGTTGTGCTAAAGAGAGGGGTGGTGTTGTCATCATGGGGATCACATGACATCATGTGATACACATCGTGGTCGATGAGGGTCATCTGACCTGCCACCTCTTCAGTACATTTCAGTACCCTCCTTGAGCCTGGGGAGGAGACAGAGAGAAGATAAGCCTGGTGACCTTCATATACACATCTGTGAACACTGATCCTTGCACACACTCAGACGCACATACACAAACTCATGCACTGTGAACACAGCTTATACACACATCAACTCATACACTGCACACAAAAGTGTAAATAATTCACACATACACACAGATACAGATAAAGCCACACTTGTTTAAACACAACAGACGCTTCACACACTACACACACACATACATAAACAGACACACACATACATAAACAGACACACACATACACGGCCATCTCCAATCTCTTCAGGATCTGGAGGTCCATGGTTCTGGGTAAAGCTGGATCAGGGGGACAGTTGCAGAACATGGCTAGTGAGGGGTCACTGATGGGTCCATTGTCCTCCAAGTTCTCCCGAGACAGCCCCTTCCCCTCCACGCGCCCATTGGTGGTGTGGGAGGTGGAGAGGGAGGTGGTGGTGGTGGTGATGTTTGGGTCAGGGGGCGTGGCCACAGGGCTCACAACGGCCGCATCCTGGACCAGTTCCCCGCTCTCGGCAGAGGATGGGGAGGAGGCACTGTCTTTGGGAGGTTCCATGGCAAACGTCTGGGTATCTAGCTCTGCCCACTCATCCAGGTCATCTTGTCCATTCTAAGAATAAACATTGCTGAGACTGTACTGACCCACCAGCTCCTGTGTGTGTGTGTGTGTTTGTGTGTGTGTGTGTGTGTGTGTGTGTGCGTGTGTGTGTGTGTGTGTGTGTGTGCGTGTGTGTGTGTGTGTGTATGTGTGCATGTGTGTGTGCACCTGTGTGTGTGCACATGTGTGTGTGTGTTTGTATGGAGTTTATGGAGGTACAGGCATATTTTATTATGCAATACACATGCACACACAAATCATATACAAATGACACACCCTAGTACACACACCCAGCCACACACACACATCCACACCCAAGCCCACACACACACATACACTCACATACACTAACACACACACACACACACACACACACCACACACAAACACACACACTCACTTTGCTCTTTTCATCGAGGAACACGAAATGCTGGTTGCTGATGCCCATCAGTTGCTTAGCAACAGATCCCTTTATGTACCTCCCAGCCGATGGTACCCTGACGTTGAGGAAGGCACAGTTGTACCCTGGACACTGCTGCTGGCACTTCTCTATGTAGCGAGGAGGAGGAGGGGGAGGAGCCATCCTGGGAACCAGGCTTCTCATAGCGGGAGGCCCAGTTGAAGGGAGCCCCTGGGTCAGTGGAGTGGAGGCGATGGAGGAGGAGGCGGAGGAGGATGAGGGGGTGGATGAAGGACTGGCAGGTGGTCATGAAGAAGTCCATGATCTGGTCGGGGGAGAGTTTGGACGGATCCCCCTGGTATGGAGGGGAGGAGGGTCTGAGGGGGAAACCCCCCCACAATTCTGTGATGTTGTCAGTGAGGAGTTCGACCAATTTCTCTAGAGAGGCCCCTCTGTGGTGATGGTGTGTGTGCGTGCATGTGTGTGTGTGTGTGTGTGTGTCTGTGTGTGTGTGTGTGTCTGTGTGTGTGTGTATGTGTGTGTGTGTGGTGTGTGTGTGTGTGTGTGTGTGTGTGTGTGTGTGGTGTGTGTGCAACATGAGGTTGAAGAGAAGATAATTATTAAGGTGATGTGATTTTGTGTACAGGACCATTTCCCCCACTGTAGGATCCTGACAATCCTCCCTCCTCCCCTCTCCTACCCACTCCTCTCTCCTCCTAACCCACATGGCAATCATTTTGGAGGGGTGGTTACTAAATTCGGTAGAGTGGACTTAGTGCATTAATCCAGAAGGTAAGCCTAAAATAGCAAAGACTAAGAGAGATGTGGCTGTTAGAATTATTGCTCGCAAATTAGTGACGAATTTTCTGTCGTCCCAAACAAGGCAATCGTTTTTCATGAATAATCGATATGGTTGTTGTAATTAATGTACATCTATGTGATTACAGTACATCCAGCAAGTGCCCAAGCACTGCAGTGTGTGTGGAAAACGCTTAAAAATGGGTAAACACAACCAAGCAGCCAGCTATGATTGCAAAACATTTGCAGATAATCTGCAAATTCATAAACACCTCTACTGATGGTATCAGCATACAACCTGAACGTTTCTGTATCTGCTGTAAGCATTTCGTGCAAAGAACCATCCATGCTTTGACAGAGGGGGTACATCACAGGTGTGCTGTAATCCCATTTCAGTGGCAGAATCATACTGATGAAGAATACAAGGTACATACACATAATAAAGAACTTCTGGCATGCATGACTTCATGATGCACACATGCAGGTGTGTGAGAACTTCATTAAAAGTTAGAGGACATGTGAGGAGATCAACTGTAGGTAGAGGCCGCCAACCAAGGGTCACACCCAATATTTTCATAGATTATCTTTGGAAGATTGCTTGTCCACCAATCTTCTCTCATGATCATTGTCCGCCTGTTGCAAGCCACAATAGCTCATCTGTTTTGAGCCAGCTCAAGTGTCAACTGTGTTCCAATCTTCTGACACAGCCACTCGAGCTCCCATGCAGTGCACTGGTATGCACCAAGTGCATAGTTGAGTGGGTAGCAGCAATAGGTGCTGAGAACTGTTCTTGTTGCTCTGATGATGACCCCTTGCTTTCATCACGGATAAGACCAGCATCAAACCTGATACTTCTGTTGTTAGCAGATATTCTGGTGCATTGTGTCAGCTGCAGCAGAGATGTGAAGGCAGATGCTTATGAAGCGCACAAGTGCACACCATCTCTTACTCCTGTTGAAGAAAGGGAAGCTGTAGTACTATTGAAGAAGGCAATCTCAACCAGTACAGAAAAGGGTATCATACATCTTGCAACAGGAGGAACAGTTAAGTTTATTTAGCTTATTATAATGTTGTATAACATTGTATCCTCACTTTAGCCAATGACATTCATTCAAGTGACCAAGGCCCGAAACCCGACCACATCTGTTAGTTCAAGGACTGTGAAAATGAGATGCTCTGAGATGCAGACCATGCGAAGCATAGTCAGTGGAGGAGAACCATCTGCCCTCATTCAGAATGAAGTCCTTGCACTCAATGATGAGGAAAGAAGAGCTTTGTTGCAGAAAGCAGGCATATCTTCCACCATAGCTATTGGGGCAGCTGAAGGTTTGGCAATAAAAGCCGGTCTTGTTATTCCCTGGAATAAATTACGACTTCTCAGACGGTATACATACAATAGGCAAAACATAGCAGCAATCATAACTCACTGCCTTTTTCAGGTGGCTCAAATCTTCAGGCATTTCACCGGCTGGTGAGGTGAGAATGAGACTAATTTCTAGACAAATCGTTGGTGATAATATGAAAGGAGAGCTTGCACCTTTTTCCTTTATGCTTCCATCGGGTGGAGAGGAAATCAAAGGAGCTCCTCTAATATACATTCCACAGCTGGTTGCAAAGGTTGTCCACCTCTTAGATGAGAATGAGAGGTAATGAGTTTAGACAAGCATACCATTGCAAAGGCCAACATTTTCACATGCACCTTTTCATGCAGGACAAGAAGGCTTACCTGGCATGACGGATTCATAACTGCCAGTGAGGTGTGGATAAAGATAGGACGGGACAAGGGCTTTGGAACGTGAATTTCCAAATTGTCAATATTGCCACTCCAAATTCTGTCCACAACACGTGTGTTTTGATGCTTCGCAGCTGAGGACAGTGTCACCAACCTCCATGCAGCACTTGACCAGGTAGAACATCTTAATGGAATGAAATGGAGGTAAGAACTTGTTTAATTATGCTTGTCAATAATACATCATTGCATAATTGCAGACAGTATACAATCAAGATATTCACATGTGGGGACTTTGAGTTTTTGTCCAAAATGTATGGATTATCCGGAGCAAGTGGTAGGTGGGCATTACTATTTTCAGTGTCAGTAACATTACAAACATGCAATAGGATGCTACCCGTGTCCATATTGCATCATCAATAGGTAGATGATGGCTACCTTTTTGTCAGTCCGAGGACACGCAGCTCAGAGGACCCTTGAGTCTATGCGTGCTGACCATCAGCGCTATGTCTCGGCAGGGAGCATCAAATGAGATGCACAGAAGTCTTATATAACTGCATCTCACCACCTATTTTTGATATCCCAGTTTCACAAGTACATTCATGTGTATCCAATATTGAGCACGTAACTCACATGCATCACTTAAATAGGTCTGTCCACCTGGCCTCCATATTACATTGGGTATCTTCACCAAAATGTTCAATTTACTGGAAGCTGTATGTTGTAACCTAGATCTCCAGCTTGCATTGCATGCAACTGATGTTGACTCATCCAGCTTTTCAAAATACAGCTTGGAGCTGCAGAATCTTCCACTGCTCCAAGCTGAGCTTGAAGAAGCTCCACAGGAGTATTTTCAGCAAATGACAACATATGTTCTCTTGGTTGGTGGTGCAGAGAGAAATCCACGAGCTGTGAACCTCCTGAACAAGCTGCAGACAAAATAAAACACGTCAAGGCACTTGTAAGTTCGAATGAGTATAGTAGCAGAGGAATACAAAGATTTTTATTCACCCTAGGAAACACAGGTTAACAAATGCAGAGCAGCAGTGAAGAAGGGGTTTAATGAAAAAGAAGGGCCCTTTGTTAAGAGGCTTGATAGTGCTTTGCAGGAAATTGGAGTGCAACGCCAGCAGTATTTTGGGGGTGCATTTATTGGAAATCATGTTCACAAAGCACTAAAGGTATAGTACACACACACATGGATATTATATGCATATGAATAATCCAGTAGCATTTTCAGTTACCCAACATCCAGAAATTGTGCACATCCATCTCTGAATGACACTGCAGAAACTGCCCCACCAATCGGAAGAAGTAGCAGAGACAATGGCACAGTTCATTACTGCATTTTCCTTATTTGGAAAATGCCACAACATTTGCGATGAAAACATTATAGAAGAAGCACATGTTCATGCATTAGACAACGTAAGAAACATTTTCCCCTTCTGACCTTTGATGGTGTGCTTTTTGTTCAATTATAGAGGCTGTTCATGAGTTTATGGCCTTCTTTTGTGGGACATTTGCAGATGCTACAACAACAATCAAAATGCATTTGCTGGAAGACCATGCCACACAATGGGCAAATGCCACTCACATTGGTTTTGGGCTACTAGGCGAACAGGGTCCCTAGTCGATTCATGCAAAATTTAATCGACTAGGCCTGGCATATGCACCCATAAAAGACAGAGTAAAATAGTTGCAGTGCATAGTAAAAGAACACCTTTTAAGTATAGGGCCACAAATAGTTGCTGCTATTCCTCCACCAACAAACTGAATAAAATTAACACAAACCTAGCCCTGCTCATTTTTAATCAGTTGTACATATATGTGCTCCTACACCACCTTTTAAGCTCAATAGCATAGCCATGCAGAAGACCATCTGGATATATCTGTTGGCCTCCTTAAAGGGTGGAATGATATTGAGGTGATCAAGAAAGAAGCTGGAATTATTGGTCTAGACCTCAATCCCCAGAAATCTGAAGTAATAAGTATCAACCCTGATCTCATTGCCACTGTACAGTCTGCCTTATCTGTGATACGTGTGGTTAATCAAGCTGATGCCACACTATTGGGTTCACCAATTGGATATTGGTTCCATCAGAGTAGCTATTGATGCCAAGACCGCCATGCTGAAGTGCCTTCGTGAGAGACTCCATTACCTAACTTGTCATGATGCCTATCTCCTATTGCGTCACTCTTTGGCCATACCTAAACTTCTGTACCTGCTTAGAACGTCACCTTGCTTTCTCTCATCCAGTTTAAAGATCTATGATGATGAACTCAGAGCAACGGTCTGTAGCTCTTTTAATTTCCAACTGGCTGAAAGTGACCCCTCTTGGACACAATCCACTTTGCCTGTGCGTCATGGTGGGCTTGGAATTTGGAGCGCTGTGCAGCTGGCACCCTCTGCCTTCTTGGCTTCAGCTGCTGCCTCCTCCAGACTTGCTCACCTAATTCTGCCAGCAAATCTGCCAGCAAATATGCAACCACCCCAGCTCAGCTATGTGGATGAGGCTCTTGCTGCATGGTCCCAAGGGTGTCAAGAACAACCCCCTCACTGATGCTGCTGCCCATCATCAGAAGACATGGGATACAATCAGAGTATCTTCTATTGCAGATACACTATTTACAGACTCATCTAATCCAATGCACAGGGCTCGTTTCCTTGCAGCATCTATGGGTCTCCGTCTGGGACTACCTTTATGTCAAAGCCATACCTGCCAACACTGTGGGGCAGAGGTGTCTCAGTTTGCCACGCATGGCTTAAGCTGCAGAAAGAGTGCAGGACGCCACCGCCGCCATTCAGCTGTGAACGAGATCATACACAGGGCTTTGGTTTCAGCACATGTTCCATTACGTTTGGAGCCTTCAGGTCTGTATCGTTCAGATGGGAAGCGACCTGATGGTGTTTCAATTGTCCCTTGGAAGTGTGGGCAACTTCTGGTGTGGGATGCAATGTGTCTGGATACTTTTGCAGCATGGAAGCGAGTCCTCAGGCCATCAAAGACCACGCCCCCTAGCTTCTCTGCCAGCTTGGCTTGCACTAGCTGAATGGATGCAATTAAGAAAAAGCGTGCACAGTGAGCAATAATTAGAACAACATTTGATGTGCATGATCATCAAGGCACACACACACACACACATCATGTACACGCATGTACATGTACACACACACACACATATGCATACACACACAGATGCCATGCAGCAGTCCGGTTCCCATACCAGCGGATGGGAGTCCACGTTCTGGGCCAGATTGGCCAGGCAGATTATCCCGTTGGTCACGTTCTCCTCAAACGGGTCGCCAAGGCAACTGGTGAGGAGGGAGATGGTGCGACTGGTGGACAGGTCGTGCTGCATCTTGGAGTGATTGCTTGCGATGGCCAGCATCTTGAGGACGATGTGCCTGGCCTCCAGGTAGGTCACAGGCTGTCCATGCAGATTTGAGCTGTGTGTGGGGGGAGAAAGAACCATCATTGGCTCTCCCTACCTTGGTAACATCCAACCATTACTCCAGTCCCCAGGCCATATCACAACCCTTGTCCCCAGGCCAACCATCAGCCAACCATTACCCTCATCCCCAGGCCATCCTTAATTATGCAATTTGTTCTTTGTTAAATAACACACACAGACTCAACCACACAACAGAAGACATGTGCAAACCACACACACTGAGTAGATATGTACCAACACAAGTCATCCCATCCCATACCACATTTCATAACTCCTCCCCAGACCCTACACTTCCCATCCCAGACTCAACCTCAACTCCAGACTCTGTACTGGAGCCTCAAACATCTTACCTCCCACCAGACCACCTCCTCACCAGATCCCACCTCCTCCCCAGACCCCACCTTCTCTCCACTCCACTTCCTCCCCTAACCCACCTCCTCCCAGACCCCACCCACCTAACCCCCCCCCCCCCCCCAAGCAGATCCCACCTCTTCCCCAGACACACCCACCTCACTAAGCTCCTACTGCTGATGCTATCGGATGCCTCGCTGTGGAAGCTCAGGCCACGCCCCCTCTTTGCCACCTCCCCGAGATGCTGCTGGGTCTGGAGTTGTCAGTGGAGGATGTGGGTTGGAGCAGCTGCTGCTGCTGCTGCTGCTGGCTCAGGGCATCAGAGGAGGAGCGCCCCCCGGGGGTTCGAGGTAGGCGAGGAGGGGCTGGGTGGGGATCCTGATGATGGTCTTGAGGTAGTCGTCGTCTTCGTTCACCAGGAGGCTGTTGAGGATGGAGAGGCACGTGCCCTGTATTGGGGAGGAGAGATGGCATGACATGGAAGAATAGCACACCACATTCAAGGCCCAAACATGGATATTTGGGGTGTATCTCGGAGAACAGACGAAACTCAAATCTCTTTTAAAGACTAAACATTCCATTCACTCTCTTATCATCTGTGTCCCAATGTCATCAAGTGTTTGTGGTGGGCACAACACTGATCATTGTGGTGAATCACACGTTTGCCTGCTCAGGCAAAGCAATGGCACCCACACACCACACACACACATACACCTTTCCCCTCTCCTTGATCCACTCTCCCTTCCATCTCTCTCACCTCCATCCTCCCATCTCATCCCTAAATTCCCTCTCTCCTCTCCCTCCACTCCTCTCTTCTCACCTCTCCTTCTCTATCTGCCTCTTCCCCATTCCACCCTCTCTCCCTCCTCCTCCCTCTACCTATCTCTCTCTCCTCCCCTCTTCCCTCTCTCCTCTCCCTTCTCCTCTGACCTCCCCTCTCCTCGTCCCCTCCTGTACCTTCTTTCCCTTCTCCCTATCCTTCTCTCCTCCTCCTCTCTGCCGTCCCCCTCTCCTCCCCCCCTCTTACCGGCACAGGGTCCCTGGTGTTCAGCAGCTTCACGGTCAGGTCCAGCATCCCCGACCCTCCCTCTCCTCCTCCCCGATTGCTCCCCCGACCCTTCGGGACGACTCCGTGAGCGTCGCCATGGAGCTGACGGAGTCGGGCCTCTCCCTGGCCCCTCCCTCCCCCGCGCTGATGTCGGTCCGGGTGGAATCGAGGATGGCTTCAAAGGAGGTGGGTCTGGCATTGGAGGAGATAGCCAGGGGTACATAGAGACTGTTCCCCTTGTTCCCCTTCCCTCCCACCTCGTCCAGCATGTTCGAATCGCTCAGCCACCTCTTCGTGGAGGACAGCGGATTGGTTGGCTGCTCCCCGTCCAACTCGGTCTCCTCAGCCCCAGACCAGTTTATGAGGGAGAACCTCTTGATGGCATCCATGAACTCGCTCAGCTTGGACCTGGCCATGCTCGCATCCGCCACGACCCTGCTCAGGTGATAGGACTGGAGGTCGAAGGCCGAGGGGTACTTGAGGAGCCGGTCCTGGGCGGCCATCTTGTCCTCGTCGTCCTCGCGCAGGTCCTCGAGGTTGGAGAAGCTGCGGTGGCGCTTGGGAGGGTGGGAGTGGGGACGACGAGACTTGTAGAGCATCCTCCTGGCCTGGACCCTCACCTGGTCCACGTCCGCGAGAAGGTCGAGGAGCAAGGGGTCCATGTCAGACGAGGACAGGGGGATTCCCCCTATGACCAGGGACGGGACGAGGGTGCCGACGAGCTGGGAGTTTGGGTGGGAGTTAAGGGAGGGGGAGGAGGACGAAGAGGCGGGGTGAGGGTTGGGGAAGGTGGTGGCGGTGAAGATCCCGCAGATGGAGGCGATGCGTTTCGACTGCATCCTCTCCAGCTCCTGCACACATCACACACATCACACGTCACGCATGAACAGTGTACATACACACTACACATGATTACCACACGCCACGCGTACGCATGCACATGCACGCCCACGTACGACCCACAATGCAAACGCATTGCTGAAATACATCACACATCTACACATAAGACACTACACATACATGTACTTGTAATGTACCACACATCACATGCACACATACAAGTACATACACATACACATGCAAGCATAAATGCACACCCTATGATGCACACGTACACATAAAAAGGAGTAGATCATTAATAAAGGGAAGACTCTATTAAATGCACACCAGGTGTTTGGAACCACTCACGAGATACAGGTCCAGAGGCCTCACTCCCAGCACGTCACAAGGGGTCACCTGGCCGCCATTTTCAATGAGAACCCAGGAGCTCTCCAAATGCTTAGGGTCACCCGCCCAGCAAGAAGTTCTTGGCCAAGAATCTTGGGCAAGGTAATGTTCTTGGCCAAGAATCTTGGGCAAAATCTTGGCAAGATCTTGTGCAAGATCATTAAAGATCTTGGGCAAGTGTCTTGCCCATGTGCCAAGATTATGGCGGCCAAGATCTGGTCATGATCTTGCCCAAGTTCATGGCATGATCTTACCCAAGTTAATGGCATGATCTTGGCCATGGCCATGTTCTTGCCCATGATCTTGCCCATGATCTTGCCCATATATTTTGCCCATGGCCATGCTGATATCTTGAATTGCATCCATTTATATATACATAGCACATGCCTACGTGTACATTATCATACATTGTGATATAGCTGATATGATACTGATAACATGTGTATAAGAGGACCGGATACATACAATGAGATAATGCATACATACAGAAAATCGAAAGTTTCACATGACGAAGAAAAGTTTAGTCAGTTGGGGTCACTGTGCACAGGACAAACATATGTCATACATGCATTTATATGTTATTGTATTTTACCTTTTTAACTGGTCTGCTAATTTCCTGTGTTTGTCCTGCATTTTTGGTTCAGAGACGTTCTTATTTTATCTTTACTTGCAGCCATTGCAACTGATCCAAACTTTTTTTCAATGCATTCTGAATAATTTGTTTCATTCTATTATGAAGTAATCACGTCTAACTGCTTACCTTCTAGTGTCTTCACCCTTCCTGGTGACATTGGTGGTTTTGCTGACACACTGGAACTGTTCGATTTTCCTGACGCTTTGTAGCAATGTGTTGCTTGCTCTTCATCTGTAAAAAGTGCGTCCAATAAGGCAAGGCCATATTTTACAATGTCTGTTGAGTCTATCTTTAGCAATTCTATACCACCTTTCTAAGAAGGAATTGCTGTTAGGTGACATTCTGTAACAATAATGCACATACATACAGATATGAAACTTTTTCATCTTGGACAGTTGTCTATTTGATGCACATACATGTAGATCAAAAGCACATACATTACAAGCTTTATTCATGTTTCTTACCTTCAGCACCAAGTACACTAACACTGCATGTAGCAAGACCATCAACGTGACAGGACTGTGAAATAGCATCTACAATTAGTGCCCCAGCACCAGAGAGTGGTGCAGTACCACCAACACTAGCTGCCACTCCAGTGCCCTGGTTTTGCAAAATATCTGCAATGCTTAAAAGTGTTCAATTAAGGGAATCAAATCCAATTTCCTGCAGCTTCAACCCATTGGTGGAAGGGAGAACAATAATACAGGCATAAACTTAGGCATAGCATGAGGGTCTGTTTTGAGTTTTTTCTTATACAAAAAACATAAATGCAGACAATATGTGCAATAGCAGTGCTAAGAGTTGTATGTGTACCTGCAATCGTCCCAAGTCAGTCTGTTCATTTTCCCCCAATCTCTTTTTACTGACCACCTGAAATATATATGATCACAGTAAACAAAACACAGCTATCAGTTTGATCCAATATATGCAATCACACATTCACTACAGACACCTAGCTCTTTAGTATTAATACCATGGTAAGTGTATAAAAGGAATGCCCAGCTGTATAATTAGAGTAATGATAAACAGGTACCTCAGTTGAGCGCATATCGATACAAATCATAAAATGAATGGGGCTTACTTTCCATATGTGGGATATGCAAATTGTCGCTATATATGTGCAAGCCACTACTGTACGCGCACGCGCGTGCATGTACATGCAGTTACATTATATGCATACATTCTCAGTTTAGTATACCCACAAGCACTCGCTTACTATTTTCAGCCTCCTTTTCATCCATTTCCAGTAAAATTATGGTAGCTTTACAGTGCGCTTGCTTTTCGCCATGATTAACGCACACGTGGTGAGAATTTTTTACGTGTCAACTATTAATTGCTTGCGCAAAATTTGTGTTCAAATATGAGCGATCAAACTGGCAAAAATAAGCGAAAACGGTACAAAGAATACCTGAGGAGTTGTAGTGTGGGTGTTCCAGAAAGGACTGCATTTAAAGTTTTATATTGGAAACAGGGTGAAAGAAATTGATAAAATGCTACTCAGAATCAAGCCACCCCATGATCTCCTTGCCCAATTTCCGTCTCACATTTTTGGAAAGCATCTGAAGTCAGAAGTTGGCTACTGTATTATTCATTGCCCATTCTTAAAGACATTCTGCCACCAGACTATGTTCATCATTTTGCACTCCTTGTAAGTTCTATGCATATTCTGCTGGGCACCAACCTCTCAGTGGAGTTAATAAATGATGCAGAAAGGATGCTGCTTGAATTTTACAATCTTATGCCAGAATTGTACCCAGAAAGTATGTGTACTCCTAATGTGCACAGTCTCATACATTTATGTGCATCTGTGCAGCAGTTATATTTAGGCCCACTTTCATGTTTTGGATTTGAAAATATGAATGGCATGATTAAAAGGGACCAGCATGGCTGCAGAAACTTCTTGCCTAGTCTCACCAATGCAATTTGTATGAAAATTAGCTTGTCATTGCACAAAAATGCAGTAATGAAATCAAATCAAGAAAGTGACAAGACCAAAAGGTTTTTTTGAAAAAATATCTCACTATTTTGAAGATGGACCTGTTGGAAAAATCAAAACTATCACATTGGATGAGAGTGAAAAGCAAATCCTTAGAAATGCAGGGCTCACAATTCCAGAAAATGGACTCAAATCATGTAATTCATATATGCTTAAACATACATCATACCAAGCTAGAAAGAATCCAATGAAATTAAGAGACAGTTCAGTATGTATGTTTCAAGTAGGACCCAATACAATGATGGGGTCCATCAGAAAAGTTGTTTTATTTTAATGAAGAACCAACTGCAATTATTGACAAATTTGAAACTGTTGAAGAAAATTTACTTCAAGCTGTACATGTCAGAGCAAGAAGACCATTTTATGCTAACAATACCTTCATTAAATAAATGTTTCAAGAAAGTAAAGAAAATATCTGTTTCAAACAAAGCAGTAGCAGTACGAGTTGAAGCAATAATACATCAGAAGTGTGTACACATTCCAGCTAAGCATAGTGATATTGACATCATTGTGAAGCAACCCAACATTTATGAACATCATTGAACTAAAGTGTATGTAATACTATGTTTGGATATGAGTTCTTCAATTTTAACAATTATATTGTTTAATAATATTAGAGGAGAAAAATTATCTTGGCCAAGGGCATAAGAGTCTTGCCAAGATCTTGCCATTCTTGCCAAGATCTTGCCATTCTTGCCCGATTCTTGGCCTTTCTTGCCCAAGAACTTTTCACTGGGCCGCCAACATGTGCAGTGGAGTTCGTCTGTGTGAGAGAGAATGGGGAGGAGGAGGTATGAGGGGTGTGGTCACGTGAGCCAACATCAGAGGGCCAAACCAGAAGGAGGCAGGCCACACCCCTTTTCTTCTTTACAAAAAGCACTTCACCACTATGGTCCAGTTCACTCCTGTCTCCTTTTCTCTTCCTCCAACCCCATCTCCCTCCCTCCCTCCATTATTCCCACCACTCCCCTCCCTCTCTCCCTCCCTCCCTCCCTCTCTCCCTCCCTCCCTCCCTCTCTCCCTCCCTCCCTCCCTCCCTCTCTCTCTCTCCCTCCCTCCCTCTCTCCCTCCACACTCACCTCATCAGGTCAGTGCCATTCAACCATTGCCCCTCTGGAGAGAAAGGCTTGCAACACGCCTGTGTTTCCCCTCAGCTGCTGCTCGTGTACAGGTCTGCACTCGTTCCAACCTGCCGCATCCACACTGGCACCCCTGGGGAGGAACACACACCACACACTATACACTGCTGTTAAACGCTACAGTGCTCAGGCTAAGCCCACACGTTACCCTTATCAACAACACAGATGCCTACTAGACAATGTACATTCTCCCCTCACACTCCCTCCTCCTCTCTCCATCTCCCTCCCTCCCTCCTCTCCCCCATCTCCCTCCCATCTATCCTCTCCCATCGCCCTCCCCTCCTCCGCTCCCCATCTCCCTCCTCATCTCCCCATCTCCCTCCTCCACCTCTCCCCATCTCCCTCCCTCCTCCCTCTCCCCATCTCCCTCCCTCCTCCTCTCCCCATCTCCTCCCTCCTCCTCATCCCCATCTCCCTCCTCTCCTCTCCCCATCTCCCTCCCTCCTCCTCTCCCCATCTCCCTCCCTCCTCCTCTCCCCATCTCCCTCCCTCCTCCTCCTCCCCATCTCCCTCCCTCCTCCTCTCCCCATCTCCTCCCTCCTCCTCTTTCCATCTCCCTCCCTCCTCCTATCCCCATCTCCCTCCTCCTCCTCTCTCCCTCTCCCTCCTCCTCCTCCCCATCTCCTCCCTCCTCCTCCACCCTCTCCCTCCCCCACTCCCTCCTCTCCCCCCTCTCCCTCCCTCCTCCTCTCCCCATCTCCCTCCTCCTCTCCCCATCTCCCTCTCCCTCCTCCTCTCCCCATCTCCCTCTCTCTCCTCTCCCCATCTCCCTCCCTCCTCCTCTCTCCCATCTCCCTCCCTCCTCTCCCCATCTCCCTCCCTCCTCCTCTCCCCATCTCCCTCCCTCCTCTCCCCATCTCCCTCCCTCCTCCTCTCCCCATCTCCCTCCCTCCTCCTCTCCCCATCTCCCTCCTCCTCCTCCTCCATCTCCCTCCCTCCTCCTCTCCCTCCTCCTCTCCTCCTCCTCTCCCTCCCTCCTCCTCACCTCCTCCGTCTCCTCCTCTCCGTCTCACTCACTCCTCCCTCCCTCCCCTCTCTCCCTCCCTCATCCTCTTCCACCCTCCCATCCTCCTGCGTCCCTCCCCATCCGCCTCTCCCTCCCTCCTCCTCTCCCTCGCCTCCTCCTCTCCCTCCCCTCCCTCCCCTTCCTCCTCGTCCCTATCCTCGCTCTAGCACGTCTCCCTCAGCCTCTCCCCTCCTCGTCCCTCCCGTCCTAGCTCTCCCTCCCTCCTCCTCTTCCCCTCCCCCTCCTCCTCTCCTCTCCCTCCTCCTCTCCCTCCTTCCTCCTCGTGATGTTATCTGCATGAAGATTGGTGCAGGGAGGGAGGGGAAAAGAGAACAATATAAGTTCTTTATTCAATGAGTAATACAACTCAATTACTAGTGTGTGACATGTTTCAGTTTGTTCAATGTTACAATCTTTTAAGATGATAGGCCAAACTTCTCTTGTACAGGAAAGATCTATGACATCCAACACTTGTGCATCTGAATCTCTCGCCAGTATGAATTCTGCAATGGGCCTTCAATGCACATAGGTATGAAAATGATCTTTGACAGAAGCATTTGTACATCTTCTCCTGGTTATGAGTGAGCATATGTGTCTTCAAATGTACTCTTTGTGAAAATACCTTTCCACATTGTTCACACTGATGTGGTTTCTCTCCAGTGTGGGTGAGCATGTGACGTTTCAGATTTCTCTGCAGTGAAAATGCCTTTCCACATTGTTCACACTGATGTGGTTTCTCTTCAGTGTGTGTGAGCATGTGACGTTTCAGATTTCTCTGCAGTGAAAATGCCTTTCCACATTGTTCACACTGATGTGGTTTCTCTCCAGTGTGGGTGAGCATGTGACATTTCAGAGTATTCTGCTGTGAAAATGCCTTTCCACATTGTTCACACTGATGTGGTTTCTCTCCAGTGTGGGTGAGCATGTGACATTTCAGAGTATTCTGCTGTGAAAATGCCTTTCCACATTGTTCACACTGATGTGGTTTCTCTCCAGTGTGGGTGAGCATGTGACATTTCAGAGTATTCTGCTGTGAAAATGCCTTACCACATTGTTCACACTGATGTGGTCTCTCTCCAGTATGAGTGAGCATGTGAAGTTTCAGATGTTGCTGCTGCCGTGAAAATGCCTTTCCACATTGTTCACACTGATGTGACCTCTCTCCAGTGTGTGTGAGCATGTGACATTTCAGATTTCTCTGCAGTGAAAATGCCTTACCACATTGCTCACACTGATGTGGTCTCTCTCCAGTATGAGTGAGCACGTGACGTTTCAGAGTCTCCTGCAGTGAAAATGCCTTACCACATTGTTCACACTGATGTGGTCTCTCTCCAGTATGAGTGAGCCTGTGAAGTTTCAGATGTTGCTGCCGTGAAAATGCCTTTCCACATTGTTCACACTGATGTGGTCTCTCTCCAGTGTGGGTGAGAATGTGACTTTTCTTATGCTGCAGAAATTTGAAAGAACATTGGTTTGCTGCTGTTTTTAAATAAGGACTAAAAACTAAAGATAGTTGCATCCAATGTTGGATTGTCACAAGTAAAGGTCTATTTTTGTGCAACTGGATCTAGTGCCTATTATAAAACATTTCTAATACATACTATATTTTTCAAACCTATTACGGCAAAACCTACAAATTTTATAACTAGTAATTTACAATTAAATGAAGATTAAAAATTGGATCAAGTTGGGCAACCAAAATTAAAGAATGTACAACAAGCTCATTGGGCTATTCCATTATTTAATTATACAACCCCTACAGATGACAATAAATGGTGTCCAGGGGAGTATAGGGAATATGTCACGGGGGGTGGTCATTTAAATCCCTGTCCCGGGGGGTTAGAAGGCATAATAGAAGCTTGTCCAGGGGGGAGTGGAACAACATAGAAGATTGTCCAGGGGGGTGGGGCAAAACAGAAGCTCGTCCAGGGGGCATTAACAAGTCTGTCCCTGGGGGGTAGAGGTATAATACAAGCTTGTCCAGGGGTGTTTTTATAAATTGTCCTGGGGGTATACGTTTGCAATTATTGTCATCTGTAGGGGTGTACGGTTAAATAATGGAATAGCCCATTGGCCAGTGCCACCTGCTACATCTATTGTAGCGCAGTGCAATTGTGCAGCTGAACCCATTGTAATTGCAAGTGTGTGAAATGAAAACGGAGACCATTTCCTATACACTTATCCCACGCGAAGAATTGAAAGGGTATAGGATGGGATGCTAGAGACGTCGTTTTTGGACAACCACGTGCTATGACGTACACGGGGAGCAAATTTCCAGTACTTAACGGTTTGCACGTTAAATAATATCAACTGACTTACCTGAAAGTGACGGTCAGTCATGAGTATCTTTCCAGAACTGTAGAGTTGATATCGATGACGAACTCGTACAAGAAAGCACAGAGCACGTGTGTATAAATGTAATAGAAGC
This sequence comes from Ephydatia muelleri, assembly GCA_013339895.1. Classification (NCBI taxonomy): domain Eukaryota; kingdom Metazoa; phylum Porifera; class Demospongiae; order Spongillida; family Spongillidae; genus Ephydatia; species Ephydatia muelleri. The sequence continues at coordinate 3,690,742 of JABACO010000003.1, forward strand.
GGTTATCTATATATGACGTCACTGTAAATAATAAAAGTACAGAACATGTAGACTAAGAAAGGCAAATTCAACAAAGCCTCCTGAGTTGACAAGACTGGAGGACTCCTGTGGTGCCTCTGCCATTTAGGCTGCTGGTGTAACGTTGCTATGGTGCAACACTGTAGCCGAGGGTAGTGGTATTCCCCCTCCTCCTCGCAAAGATCAACAATTTAAAAACTGTAGCCTCAGGACTGAGTCTCCACATGGTGTAAGCTGGCCATATTGTGACTTTGAACCATAGCAACTCACAACCAGCTGGCAATCTCATTCCGCATTGGTAAACCTCCTGCTCTAGACCTGTCTGTCACATCATATCACCACTGAATCTTGGCCTTGCCTGACTCTCTGACATACAAACAATGAATGCAACAATAATTAGCTGATTTAAATGTCTAAAGTATCTGGTGAGTTTAATGGTGAAATCGGTATCACAAATCTAAACTGAGTTATATACACCGATGTCCACAATTTCTTGACATGTCCTGACTTTCTAACTTTCTTATCTGCATTGCTGAGATGGTACTCATTTGACTGTACAATCGATACGCAGCAACGGCCGCGGTTAATCATTTGTAGCAATAATGACGTACTCAACCCGCTTTTTAATTTTACAACGAAATAACAACCAATTTCTAATTAATGTAATTAAGTTCTAGCCAAGATGTTATAAAAATTAAAAATTCTGCTACAGAGTAAAAGATAAAGGTCGTATAAATAGTTGTATTCAATCGTTTACCATGTGGGTCATGAGGAGGAGGGGATTGATTGTTGTAAAACACGCCCCGCCCCGCTTGCGCAAACAAAGGATACAGTGAAGTTAAAGTAGGCCACGGTAAATCCCGTAACCGTCGGGAAAATTCTGGACCGCAAGACATTAAATCTCCAATCTTTGAATCCTGTCCAAAAATTCAAATGTTATGTTTTGGTCAAATAATGTGTGAATCAGTTGAAAAGAGGTGTAAATAAAAATCGAAACTTCAATTATGAAATGTGTTAAAATTAAAAGGTTGAAATGGATGATGTAATGATGACATAATTCTGCTGATTCTAAGAGGGGTAAGAGATTGACAATCTTGTGAAGCTTTGAGTTGCCGGATGTGCTGCTATTTTCGTTTTCGTTCCTTTGCTCTATGTGTGTGTTGATGACATCATCACGTCCTAAGTGTGGTGGTGGACAGGTGTTTGCTGTTGGACTTGAAGAAGGAGAAGTTGGGGTGTGGTGGAGCTGAGATTGGTGGTGGAGGAGCGATCTGGTGGCATGTCTGTGGACCACCATCTTGGGTTCCAGCTCGTGGGAAAGGGAGTGGAGCTCATCATCAGGGGTGAGGCGGTACTGAGTGAAGTAGTTCTGCAGTTCTAGGACCGGTTGGAAGTTGTAAGCATCCCTCTGAAGACGTTTGATCTCCTCAACCTTCGAGTATACCTGCAACAAAGGTGCACAGCACAATTTTAGCACATAATAGAGGATGTTCAAATTCTTTAGTATGCATGTAAAGTCTCATAGGCACATAACCACATGCACACACACATCACACACGCACATGTAGACATATGTAAGTAAAGTTTCATAGGCACACACACACTCAGCACACATGCACACACATACATGCACACACACACATCACACACACATTCTATGCTCACACTCTACACACATAAGCCATCACATATGTATAACACTGGCACACACAGTAACATATTTTCTTTTCTTACCTGTCGTCTCTTGTGTACGTTGATGAGACCACCCCTCAGGTAGTCAGGGTTACCATCACAGATGAAGGTCAGGTCCTTGAGGAACACACCAATGTAGGGCACAGCTGGGGTGGGAATGGTACTAAGACGATCCCTGTATCGCTTGTAGTTGTTCTGAAAATGAAATTCAATCACTCATGCTGCCTTCAATTTAGTGGCTACTTACCCCTGATTCAAGAAGTAAGTCCATTTCCTTGAATAGGTCAACATGATATTTTGAAACACCCTGTGTTCATATGTTCATGTGTGTGTGTGTGTGTGTGTGTGTGTGTGTGTGTGTGTGTGTGTGTGTGTGTGTGGTGTATGTGTGTGTGTGTGTATGTGTGTGTGTATGTGTGTGTGTGTGTGTGTGTGCACATGACAGTATTTGGATAATGACATCATCTTCCACTACAGTCACTCTCACCTCCCATGTCTTGTGGAGTCGTCTGATTGGAGCAGATCCCAATCCAGCCACCACCACTGCCATGATAGAGCTGTAGTTGTTGAATTCCAGACATTGCTAAGGAAGGGGGAGGAGGTAGAGGGAGAGTGTGAAGCTCATTGAGGACGACAGGCAGTAATGCAAATGAAGTCTCTTATCCTCCTCCTTCCCCCACATCTTGCAATGCAGCATGTATTACATGCATTCTTTCTTCTGTTCCCTCTACTTTCCTCCCTTCCCCTCCCTCCATTCCTTCTCTCCCCTTTCCTCCCCCACCTTTCTGCTCCCCACCTTTCTCTCCCTCCTCTTTCCCTCTCCCCTCTCTACCCTCCTCCCTCCACCTTCCCCTTCTCACTCCCTTCTTCCTCCTTCCCTCCCTCCCCCTCCCTCCATCTCTCCCTCCTCCCTCCCCTCCACTACCACAACTACACTTGCATGCACATAGACACATCCACACCTCCTCCCCACTCCTACCTTAGCAATTAGAATGAACTGGTGTATAGCTGTCACTCTCTCGTCCAGCTCCCTATGTTGTAGAATACAGTGGGCCACCCAGGTCCCCACCTGTGGAGACCAAAATTACAAGTCACATGACTTTAAAGGGAAGATCACCTGACACTCACCTGATTAAACCTGAAGGCCAATTTCTCAATGGCGTTCTCGGATTGCTCCAGAGACGAGAGGGATAAGCTGGACTCAAGGCTCTGTCCGGACATCTTTGAATTCCTCTGGGACTGTGGCCTGGGGACCATATTGACCTTCTGAAGTAGCTCCAGTGCAGAGATCTTGCATAGTTGTGCTAAAGAGAGGGGTGGTGTGGTCATCATGGGGATCACATGACATCATGTGATACACACCGTGGTCGATGAGGGTCATCTGACGTACCACCTCTTCAGTACATTTCAGTGCATCCTTGAGCCTGGGGAGGAGACAGAGAGAAGATAAACCTGGGGACTTCCATGTACACATCTGTGAACACTGATCCTTGCACACACTCAGACGCACACACACAAACTCATACACTGTGAACACAGCTTATACACACATTAACTCATACACTGCACACAAGTGTGTACACATAAAAATATTTATACACCTGTTTAAACACAAATGCTTCACACACACATACACACACACACAAATACACACACATACACACATACACACACACACAAATACACACATACACACACAAACAAATACACACACATACACACATACACACATACACACACACACATACACAGCCATCTCCAAGCTCTTACTTCAGGTTCTGGAGGTCCATGGTTCTGGGTAAAGCTGGATCAGGTGGACAGTTGCAGAACATGGCTGGTGAGGGGTCACTGATGGGTCCATTGTCCTCCAAGTTCTCCCGAGACAGACCCTCCCCCTCCACGTGCCCATTGGTGGTGTGGGAGGTGGAGAGGGAGGTGGTGGTGGTGATGTTTGGGTCAGGGGGCGTGGCCACAGGGCTCCCAATAGCTGCATCCTGGACCAGTTCCCCACTCTCGGCAGAGGATGGGGAGGAGGCACTGTCTTTGGGAGGTTCCATGGCAAACGTCTGGGTGTCTAGCTCCGCCCACTCATCCAGGTCATCTTGTCCATTCTAAGAATAGTTATTATTAGAGCATTGCTGATACATTATTAAATCATTACTGATACATTATTAATACATTATTAGGAAAGGACATTTAAAACATTACTGATGCATACAGAACATACAATGTTTTGTTTCTGCAAAGTTGTAAGCTGAATATTCAATTAGCATTTTAACGCATTTCTATTGCGCTACTAGAAATGTTATAATGTACATGTATGCGTTAGGTCCCTTTTCGTGGAACAACGCCGTTAATTCATTATTACTACATTACTGAAACATTATTGCCATATTAACTCTGAGTGATGCATTTCTTACACTCACCAGGAAATGCACATCATGTGATGGTTCCAGCATGTTCTGGATCTCCCATGCCATGGTACTGGTCTCGACCTGGACCTTGAGAGAGAAATCCTTGATCTTCAGAGTGAAGATGCAGGGATCCGTCTTGTCATGGATGAAACCACCGAGATCCTGGAGACTGTACTGACCCACCAGCTCCTGTGTGTGTGTGTGTGTGTGTGTGTGTGTGTGTGTGTGTGTGTGTGTGTGTGTGTGTGTGTGTGTGTGTGTGTGTGTGTGTGTGTGTGTGTGTGTGTGTGTGTGTGTGTGTGTGTGTGTGTGTGTGTGTGTGTGTGGTGTGCGTGTGTGCACATGTGTGTGTGTGTTTGTATGGAGTTTATGGAGGTACAGGTATATTTTATTATGCAATACACATACACACACATGCACACACACATACACACACATGCACAAACACACACACATGCACACACTCATGCACACACATGTACACACATGCACACACATGCACACGCACATGCACACACACACAGGTGCCATATGCAGGTACATGTCTACCCAAACTAATCAGTGAATGCACATGTGCTAATTCACATCGTAACTGCTACAAAAAATGGTTTGCTCCTTTGTATACCATACACATATGTGCACACATTACAAATCACATACAAATGCCACACCCTAGTACACACACCCAGCCACACACACACATCCACACCCAAGCCCACACACACACATACACTCACATACACTAACACACACACACACACACACCTAGGCACAACACACACAAACACACTCACACACCCAGGCACAACACACACAAACACACACACTCACTTTGCTCTTTTCATCGAGGAACACGAGATGCTGGTTGCTGATGCCCATCAGTTGCTTAGCAACAGACCCCTTTATGTACCTCCCAGCCGATGGTACCCTGACGTTGAAGAAGGCACAGTTGTACCCTGGACACTGCTGGCACTTCTCTATGTAGCGATGCTTGGCATTCCTCTCAGAGAGCTCCTCAAATTCAACCATCTGGGCACTGACCCTCTTGGTGACGTTCTTGGCTTTGGCGTACACTGCTGGGAGAGTCTGGCGAGACTTGAGGGTCTTCCTGCTGCTCCTGGCCAATGAGGAGCTGCCGTTGGTTGCTACGGGAGACAAAGCCTCGCCCGAGTCTTGCAGGACAGTCTGCGAGGTGGCCATGGTTGGGGGAGGGGAGGAGGAAGAGTGGAAAGAGGGAGGTGGTGAATGAAGAGGAGAGGGGAGGGAAGGAAAGTGAAAGTGGTAAACAGAGAAGGAAAGTAAAGATGACGAGAGAGGTGGAAGGAGAGGAATGGGGAGGAGAGAGGAATTAAAAGGAGAAAGTTAATAAACAGAACTAATAAGCCGTATGATCTCAATACACTAACCTCAATGTGTAGCTGTAGTGCACTGAGGTAGATGGCCTTCTCCAAGGTAACTGGAAGATGGCCGCCCACCACCATGTTTTTGTACTGGTGTGAGGGGGAGGGAGGGAGGGAGGGAGGAGGGAGGAGAGAGGGAGGAGAGGGAGAGAAAAGAGAGGGAGGGATGGAGGGGGAGAAAAAGGGGAAGAGGGGCGAGGGAGGGAGGTAGTTGTGTATGAGGACACTGTACATATCACTGCACTAATTATACACTTATCTCTCACTATCACACCTGATACACACACACAGTGGTCCTCGTGTCTGAATTAAAGAAGGTGATGTAGGGACGTCATTTCCTACAATTTACAAGACCTGGTTACAGATACAATTGGATAGCATTGGATATGGTGGAAAATTAAATCCGTCTGATGGCTGAATCACTTCCTTTGAATAGTGGATCTGATTCAGACAAGTAGAAAACAGGCCACGTACACAACAAGTCACACATACACACATTCAAAGGACATGGTGTTGGACGTAACCCAATAATCAATTACTAGCAGTCAAAGGGTTCAATGTCAGGAGGGGGGAGTGACCTACCAACTCGTAGAGATGCTCGTGATGTGGTGTGGTCTGCCTCCTTTGCTCCAGTTGTGAGACCACACCCTCCGCTATCTCCTTGTGCTTCCCAGCCCCCTGGAGAGCCCCCCTCAGCTTGTAGAAGTGAGATCAGTACGGCCCCCTGACTATCCTCAGCCTCTGAACGAGGACCCCCAGCTGCTCCTGGAACTGCCCACTCTCACGAAATTCCCCCCACCCGGGGGTCTCCAACCAACGTCCAAGAAAGGTCATGACCTTGGAGCGGATGGGAGGGATGGTGAAGGGAGCGGAGGTAGGTGGAAGGGGGGAGGAGGAGGAGGGGGAGGAGCCATCCTGGGAACCGGGCTTCTCGTAGCGGGAGGCCCAGTTGAAGGGAGCCCCTGGGTCAGTGGAGTGGAGGCGATGGAGGAGGAGGCGGAGGAGGATGAGGGGGTGGATGAAGGACTGGCAGGTGGTCATGAAGAAGTCCATGATCTGGTCGGGGGAGGGTTTGGACGGGTCTCCCTGGTACGGAGGGGAGGAGGGTCTCATGAGGAACCCTCCCCACAATTCCGAGATGGTGTCAGTGAGGAGTTCTACCAACTTCTCTAGAGAGGCCCCTCTGTGATGGTGGTGGTGATGGTGTGTGTGTGTGCGTGTGTGTGCATGTGTGTTGTGTGTGTGTGTGTGTGTGTGTATGCAACATGAGGTTGAGGAGAAGATAATTATTAAGGTGATGTGATTTTGTGTACAGGACCATTTCCCCACTGTAGGATCCTGACAATCCTCCCTCCTCCCCTCTCCTACCCTATCCTCCTCCTCCCCTCTCCTCACTCCTCCCCTCTCCTCACTCCTCCCCTCTCCTACCCACACCTCTCTCCTCCCCTCTTCTCCCCTCTCCTCTCCTCCTCCCCTCTCCTCCTCCCTCCCTTCACATCACAGGATCACTGGCCACTATCCATGGAACAGGGGAATCCCCAGGCCTAGGGGGAGGGGCTACTAAGGTTACTAAACAGCACATCACCATACATGCAAATGAGGAAATACGTAAGTGTACCAGCATAGCCTTAAGATATGGAACAAATCTGCCAAACATTTCCGACAACAAAAGTTGCTATGAAAGGCGTGCTAGCACTATTTAGGGTTCCACACACTGGATGGACTTATGGGTCCATTTAGAATGGATGACTTATGGGGTCCATTTAGAATGGATGGACTTATGGGTCCATTTAGAATGGATGGACTTATGGGTCCATTTAGAATGGATGGACTTAATGGTCCATTTAGACTGGATGGGAGTTGTGGGGTCAAGCCGCTGGTCATGACCACTTCTGCACAGTGTGTCAACTGATTAGATGTGGATGTCAAGGAAAGTTGTCCCACATGTAAGGATCATCACCATGGAAACGTAACAGAAGGTAACAAAAGGTAGCTGAGCACACAACAATGGACACAACACAGTCCAACACAGATCATCCATGGCAACAGCAATGCAGGTGTGAATGGTACATCCTTGATACAAAACAATGGCCCAGCAGGGAGGATGGGCATCGATGAAGTCAGACCCAACACTTGACGATAGTACAACGGTAAGTGCACCCGTAGCCACACCCACCAATCACCACACCATAACCACACCCACCAACCACACCCATAGAATCAGAACATATTTCATGATTGGAGGGGGGGGGGGACCAACCTTGCATATCTGGCAGTGGAGGAGGATGACTCATCACTCCACAGCACGTTGTCCCCATCAGAGGGGTAGGGGTCAAACAGACTCATCTTGACCATGTCCAGGTGACACAGGTACACCAGAGCCCTGGTGGCGTGGAAGCAAGTCCTCAGGCCATCAAAGACCACGCCCCATAGCTTCTCTGCCAGTTTGGCTTGCACTATATTGCCGACAAAAGGGGGAGGAGCACTTTGGGCTTCGACCATGCCCCCAGAGGGGAATTTCCCCTCTTTTGAGCCCTCCCTGCCTTCGTTGATCTGGGCGATGAGGCTGTCAAAGATGGCCGACGTGGAGGTTAAAGGTAGCATTGAGGTAAACAATTAGTTCTAAAACCACTAACCAACTAAGCTTGTGAAAAAAATACAATGTTCACGTATTTATTGTGCCTCCCTACACATTAATGCACAAGTACATATAACGCGCGCAATAGAAAAGTAACGCTTGTGTTGAAATGTATGGCTAATTAAACAGTCAGCGCCTTACAACTACTCCGATTCTCAGTGCGTAAGAAGCAATGTGTAGAGGACATTTCAGACTTCTCAAATATGAAAAAAAATTACAACGGATGTGTTGATTCCAAATACAGGGTAGGGTGTTCGCAACTTTTTTTATGTGTTGTTTCCATTCAAAAATCACCCTATTATTTGTAAAATCTGTGGCTCAAGCTTGTATTGTAAAAATAAAATACCAGCATGTTCTAAGCATGATATTTTAGGCTCTGTGATGTGTTTGCCATCTATTATTAATAAAGGCTGTGCAGATGTGCACAGATGTGTCATCATTATGTCATTTGGTCTATCTGACAGTATTCACTATCCAACTGTTCAGAATCATGCGTCACGGGGTATGTTAGCTAGTTCTTTCAATGACACAACCTCTTTGTCGGTTGGCAGAAAAATGATTTGATGTTTCATGTTCCCTCTTTTGTCCATTTGTATCATTACATCACTTGTGTTGTACATGTTACGCCTGGGGACATCTTGTACATGATGAGGTCCATTGTCAATAGCCTTACTGTCATGTAAGCAGAAGCTGTGGCACCAGAGCTACTTGCTGCACCTCCTCAAGACCAGCTAGCTGTTTTCAGAATTATTGGGAATTGATCCCTCTTCCGAAAAGTAAAGCAGATGCAGATTCATCCCAGATTGCATGTGTCACATGCACACACACATTCATCTCATCCTTTTCAACCGAGCCAATCCTACATAGGATGCACTACCATGGGTCCTGATGCAAATAGAAAGGTGGGTAGCGTCGGTGGGGATGAACACATGTTGATCTACATGCATTGTGTGCATTTATTGTGTGTGGTGGTGTCACTGAGTGTTGATTATGTCATACAGGTCTGACTACTGACATCAGGACAGAAGCGAGAAGTGAAAGCCAACTGTTTACACCATAGTAATACATGTAGTTAAGCAGTACTTGAGTTTTCCGGCACATAAGGTTTTATTTTCCCACTGCTGTCTGTACATACATATATGGTTGTACTAGTGATTCGACGCTTTACAGTGTGCACATGTGTGTGATGATAAGAGTGACAATAATGTTGATATTCGTTTAGAAGAATCTTATTTTTAATTGGTCTCAGTGATTAATTGAAGTGGCTTTAAATGCTGCTTCAGATTTGCTCTGCCCCCTCGACAAGCTACCCACACTGTCGGGAGAAGAGGGCGGTGGGGGGAGGGGGGGGGGGGGGTAAATGCCTCTGTTGTGTGGCTGCATTTCAGGTGCACAGACTCATGCCTCTAAGGAAAAGAGATGCGTTTATTTTCCTCAGAGGCATGAAGTCTGTGCGTTTGCTGAGAAGGCATGGTGTGACTACCGCCACAAGCCCCTTGTCAAGGAGCACTCGACTCTTCTAGGGCACCTGCAAAGGCATCATACAGATCAGCTGCGTGAGCCAGATACACACAGTACAAGGGAATTTCCCTTTACTTTGGCCGGGCCTCAATGAAGAAAGAAAGTATTCTCAAAGGTAGAAAGGCTCAACTGGAAGAGTATTTTACAGCCAAGGTTCCCTCTTTAATAAAGATGACCTGTAACAATCTCTAGATCTTTCCCCCCCCCCCCCCCCCACCCTCCCTTCTTTGTTCTCCACCTTCTTGCCCAATGATGGGACAAAGAATCCAACAAGTTCAGAATGGGACCTCTCTATCTCAGCTGTGTGAGGTGTAAGCATCAGCAATGTTTCTCACACTGCGCAGGAGATTTGAACGAGGGAATAGGTTGGATTCAGATCTGGCAAGGAAGGTGCATATCAGTAATGGTGCAGATGCCCTGGACTCTGTGGTGTGGCATGATGGGTAGTTTCCCACAACTGCAAAGCTTGCCTGAAAGTATTTAAACAGCAACCCTCCCTGAATCCTCTGCTCACTCAGAGCGCGTACACAGCCAATAGTAATTTTCTGTACCAGATATGTAACATAATCATTATGTGATACATATTTGTATCATAAATGGTACATCCCTTTCATTGCTAAAATGTTGTTTATTCTCATTTACTATATGACATATTGTACAATTTTAGCTGTGCATCCTCTCATACCAAGCTCATTCAGCAGTGTCGGTGATGGAGCCTTCCACCTCAACGTTATGTGGGCACGTGTCATGGTTGAACACAATGCACGGTTCGTTACTGGTAAGCAGTTGCACCACGTGGCATAATGCCTGCCTTTAAAATGTTATTATTTTTGGCTCTAAAAGCATAACCCTAACCACAATGAATATAGATACTCAGTGGGTGGGTCCCAGCCTGGTCCCACCTGACCACGCCAAGCTGCACCTTTTGGTCTAAGCAGCTCCATTGCAGAATTAAAACAATGAGTATCAAAGACCAGTGGCGTTTGCCTCACGGCAGATGATAGAAACCGAGTAGTGCTACGTGAAGGTAGAGACAATTACTAATGATTGTCCATTGGTTGGTTAGGCAATGGCAGCATCACGATGTGCATAAAGTTCAAGAATGACTGACTGCAGTCTTTCAAAAATAGGTTATCATGTGAATGATGGCAGGGGTACAAAGTACACAGAAGGAGCTAAGGTAGCAGCAACCTCGTGATGTCTGTGTATGCAGCATACCCAGAGGGTACATGCTAATGGAGGAAGAGTGCACTAGTTGTACAGCTCTGGCTGGAAGTATCTCTTCTCTTTGTTGACGTTCCTGGCATGTTCCTTCAGCATGCTCATGACAGGGTTGTCAAAACGTTCGGGGACCGTCTCCTTGCCCATCATCCAGTAGTACAGGTCCCAGTCGTTCTCCAGCTGGTTGATGAGGTGGTCATACATGTCCAGCTGCTCCAGGGTGAACGTGGGTAGATTGTCCTGCGCAAATGAGCTTAGAGATATGGGGTAGGGTGTGTGTGTTGACAGTGGAGGGAGGGAGGGGAGGAGGACAAGGAGGTGGGAGGAGGCGAGGGAGGGAGGGAGGGAGGGAGTGGGAGGCGATGGAGGGGAGGGAGGGTAGGGAGGGAGGGAGGCGAGGGAGGGGGGAGGGAGGATGTTCTTTCTTGTCTCTCTTTTCTTTTTT
>JABACO010000003.1:3703090-3725912 GCA_013339895.1 Ephydatia muelleri
TACCATTGTATACCATTGGCTATCGTGGAAAATTAAATCCGCCTCATGTCAGAATCACCTTATTTGAATAGTGGATCAGATTCAGACAAGTAAGAAACATGCATGTGCACACAAGTGTGTAGTGCGTTGGAGAAGCTGCTTTAAAATAATGCCCACCTTAGGCTGTTGAGCAGGTGAGAGCGAAAGGGAGGGGGGTAGAGGGGAGAGGAAGGAGGAATGGATCTTGCTCCATCTTCTCCTTGCGCATGAACGCGTCGTTTCGTTTGGTCGGCCATGCGGCCGACGAGGGGAAGAAAGTCTTCTTGGTCTGGGGAGGAGTGGGGGCCAGTCTGGAGAAGAGTTGAAGGATGGGGGCGTGCTCCGACGCGCTCGTGGAGGGGAGCAGAGGGAGGTCTGGGAACTGGTGGTGGGGGAGGAGGAGGGTCCGAGGGAGAGTGCCCGGCTCTCGTGATGGGAGAGGGTGGAGAGGGACTTGGTCTCCAGCGGGTTGTGCTCCTCCTCCTCAAAGATGCGCGCCCTGATGGGTAGTTGGAACTTGGGAACCTTCTTCTGTACAGGGGAGTTGACCGATCGGAGGGTGTCTTGAGGTCTGTGGGACTTCTTGGACTTTGAGATCTTGCTCAACTTTTGGAGGACTTGAACCAGGTCTGTGGCCTGAACACAGGGAAAGTGGGTGGAGTAAAGTGAGTACGTGTGTGTCTCCAGTACTATGCACTGGACTATCCCTCTATGGTACGTGTGTGTTCCAGTCATTGGAACTACGTATCGAGATGCTATCTGCATGAAGATTGGTGCAGGGAGGGAGGGGAAAAGAGAACAATACAAGTTCTTTATTCTAGGAGCAATACAACTCAATTACTAGTGTGTGACATGTTTCAGTTTTGTTCAATGTTACATCTTTTAAGATGATAGGCCAAACTTCTCTTGTACAGGAAAGATCTATGACATCCAACACTTGTGCATCTGAACCTCTCGCCAGTATGAATTCTGCAATGGGCCTTCAATGTACATGGGTATGTAAATGATCTTTGACAGAAGCATTTGTACATCTTCTCCTGGTTATGAGTGAGCATATGTGCCTTCAAATTTCCTCTTCGTGAAAATGTCTTTCCACATTGTTCACACTGATGTAGTCTCTCTCCAGTGTGGGTGAGCATGTGACGTTTCAGATTTCTTTGCAGTGAAAATGCCTTTCCACATTGTTCACACTGATGTGGTTTCTCTCCAGTGTGGGTGAGCATGTGACATTTCAGATTTCTTTGCAGTGAAAATGCCTTTCCACATTGTTCACACTGATGTGGTTTCTCTCCAGTGTGGGTGAGCATGTGACATTTCAGATTTCTCTGCAGTGAAAATGCCTTTCCACATTGTTCACACTGATGTGGTTTCTCTCCAGTGTGGGTGAGCATGTGACATTTCAGATTTCTTTGCAGTGAAAATGCCTTTCCACATTGTTCACACTGATGTGGTTTCTCTCCAGTGTGGGTGAGCATGTGACATTTCAGATTTCTCTGCAGTGAAAATGCCTTACCACATTGTTCACACTGATGTGGTCTCTCTCCAGTGTGGGTGAGCATGTGACATTTCAGAGTATTCTGCTGAGAAAATGCCTTTCCACATTGTTCACACTGATGTGGTTTCTCTCCAGTGTGGGTGAGCATGTGACATTTCAGAGTATTCTGCTGTGAAAATGTCTTTCCACATTGTTCACACTGATGTGGTCTCTCTCCAGTGTGGGTGAGCATGTGACGTTTCAGATGTTGCTGCTGTGAAAATGCCTTTCCACATTGTTCACACTGATGTGGTTTCTCTCCAGTGTGGGTGAGCATGTGACATTTCAGAGTATTCTGCTGAGAAAATGCCTTTCCACATTGTTCACACTGATGTGGTTTCTCTCCAGTGTGGGTGAGCATGTGACATTTCAGAGTATTCTGCTGTGAAAATGCCTTTCCACATTGTTCACACTGATGTGGTCTCTCTCCAGTATGAGTGAGCATGTGAAGTTTCAGATGTTGCTGCCGTGAAAATGCCTTTCCACATTGTTCACACTGATGTGACCTCTCTCCAGTGTGTGTGAGCATGTGACATTTCAGATTTCTCTGCAGTGAAAATGCCTTACCACATTGCTCACACTGATGTGGTCTCTCTCCAGTATGAGTGAGCATGTGAAGTTTCAGATGTTGCTGCCGTGAAAATGCCTTTCCACATTGTTCACACTGATGTGACCTCTCTCCAGTGTGTGTGAGCATGTGACGTTTCAGAGTCTCCTGCAGTGAAAATGCCTTACCACATTGTTCACACTGATGTGGTCTCTCTCCAGTATGAGTGAGCCTGTGAAGTTTCAGATGTTGCTGCCGTGAAAATGCCTTTCCACATTGTTCACACTGATGTGGTCTCTCTCCAGTGTGGGTGAGCATGTGAAGTTTCTTATGCTGCAGAAATTTGAAAGAACATTGGTTTGCTGCTGTTTTTAAATAAGGACTAAAAACTAAAGATAGTTGCTCCAATGTTGGATTGTCACAAGTAAAGGTCTATTTTTGTGCAACTGGATCTAGTGCCTATTATAAAACATTTCTAATACATACTATATTTTTCAAACCTATTAAGGCAAACCTACAAATTTTATAACTAGTAATTTACAATTAAATGAAGATTAAAAATTGGATCAAGTTGGGCAACCAAAATTAAAGAATGTACAACAAGCTCATTGGGCTATTCCATTATTTAACCGTACACCCCTACAGATGACAATAATTGCAAACGTATACCCCCGGGACAATTTATAAAAACACCCCTGGACAAGCTTGTATTATACCTCTACCCCCCCCCCCCCCCCCCCCCCCCCCCCCCCCCCCCCCCAGGGACAGACTTGTCAATGCCCCCTGGACGAGCTTCTGTTTTGCCCCACCCCCCTGGACAATCTTCCATGTTGTTCCACTCCACCCTGGACAAGCGTCTATTATGCCTTCTAACCCCCCGGGACAGGGATTTAAATGACCACCCCCCCGTGACATATTCCCTATACCCCCCGGGACTCCATTTATTGTCATCTGTAGGGGTGTATAATTAAATAATGGAATAGCTCATTGGCCAGTGCCACCTGCTACATGTATTGTAGCGCAGTGCAATTGTGCAGCTGAACCCATTGTAATTGCAAGTGTGTGAAATAAAAACGGAGACCATTTCCTATACACTTATCCCACGCGAAGAATTGAAAGGGTATAGGATGGGATGCTGGAGACGTCGTTTTTGGACAACCACGTGCTATGACGTACACGGGGAGCAAATTTCCAGTACTTAACAGTTTGCACGTTAAATAATGAAGAAAACATATCAACTGACTTACCTGAAAGTGACGGTCAGTCATGACTATCTTTCCAGAGCTGTAGAGTTGATATCGATGCGACGAACTACATGTACTCGTAGAAGAAAGCAAAGAGCACGTGTGGTTTCCAATAATAGAAGCGGTTATCCATATTTGACGTCACTGTAAATAATAATAGATGTGCATCTTAGATAGTATGAGTGCATTAATTGACAATACAGAACATGTAGAAAGGCAAATTCAACAAAGCCTCCTGAGTTGACAAGACTGGAGGACTCCTGTGGTGCTCTGCCATTAGGCTGCTGGAGTAACGTTGCTATGGTGCAACACTGTAGCCGAGGGTAGTGGTATTCCCCCTCCTCGCAAAGATCAACAATTTAAAAACTGCAGCCTCAGGACTGAGTCCACATGGTGTAAGCTGGCCATATTGTGACCTTGGACCATAGCAACTCACAACCAGCTAGCATTTTCTTTGGTAAACCTCCAGTTCTAGACCTGTCTGTCACATCATATCACCACTGAATCTTGGCCTTGCCTGACTTCTCTGACATACAAACAATGGATGCAACAATAATTAGCTGATTTAAATGTCTAAAGTATCTGGTGAGTTTAATGGTGAAATCAGAAATTTTGTATCACAAATCTAAACTGAGTTATATACACAGATGTCCACAATTTCTAGACATGTCCTGACCTTCTAACTTTCTTATCTGCATTGCTGAGATGGTGCTCATTTGGCTTTAGAAACGATACGCGTGTGACATAGCAACGGCCGCGGTTAACGAAATAACAACTGATTCTAATTTCTAATTAATGTAATTCAGTTCTAGCCAAGATGTTGTAAAAATTAAAATTGGGCTACAGAGTAAAAGATAAAGGTAGTATAAATAGTTCCATTCAATCGTTTACCATGCGGGTCATGAGGAGGAGGGGATTGATTGTTGTAAAAAACACGCCCCGCCCCGCTTGCGCAAACAAAGGACACACACAGTGTTTCTATTTACAGTGAGGTTAAAGTAGGCCACGGTAAATCCCGTAACCGTCGGGTAAACACTGGACTGCAAGACATTAAATCTCCAATCTTTGAATCCTGTCCAAAAATTCAAATGTGATGTTTCATGGTCAAATAATGTGTGAGTGTCAGTCAGTTGAAAAGAGAAAGAGGTGTAAATAAAAATCGAAACTTCAATTATGAAATGTGTTAAAACAAAAAGGTTGAAATGGATGATGTAATAATGACATAATTCTGCTGATTCTAAGAGGGGTAAGAGATTAACAATCTTGTGAAGCTTTGAGTTGCCGGATGTGCTGCTATTATTGTTTCATTCCTTTGCTCTATGTGTGTGTTGATGACATCATCATGTCCTAAGTGTGGTAGTGGACAGGTGTTTGCTGTTGAGCTTGAAGAAGGAGAAGTTGGGTGTGGTAGAGCTGAGATTGGTGGAGGAGCGGGATCTAGTGGCACGTCTGTGGACCACCATCTTGGGTTCCAGCTCGTGGGAAAGGGAGTGGAGCTCATCATCAGGGGTGAGGCGGTACTGAGTGAAGTAGTTCTGCAGTTCTAGGACCGGCTGGAAGTTGTAAGCATCCCTCTGAAGACGTTTGATCTCCTCAACCTTCAAGTATACCTGCAACAAAGGTGCACAGCACAATTTTAGCACATAATAGAGGACATGATCAAATTCTTTAGTATGCATGTAAAGTCTCATAGGCACATAACCACATGCACACACACATCACACACATCACACATGCACACACACATCACACATGCACACACACATGCGCACACACATCACACACGCACATGCAAACATATGTAAGTAAAGTTTCATAGGCACACACACACTCAGCACACATGCACACACATACATGCACACACACACATCACACACACATTCTATGCTCACACTCTACACACATAAGCCATCACATATGTATAACACTGACACACACAGTAACATATTTTCTTTTCTTACCTGTCGTCTCTTGTGTACGTTGATGAGACCACCCCTCAGGTAGTCAGGGTTACCATCACAGATGAAGGTCAGGTCCTTGAGGAACACACCAATGTAGGGCACAGCTGGGGTGGGAATGGTACTAAGACGATCCCTGTATCGCTTGTAGTTGTTCTGAAAATGAAACTTAATCACTCATGCTGCCTTCAATTTAGTGGCTACTTACCCCTGATTCAAGAAGCAAGTCCATTTCCTTGAATAGGTCAACATGATATTTTGAAACACCCTGTGATGAGTGTTTATATGTTCATTGTGTGTGTGTGTGTGTGTGTGTTTGTGTGTTTGTGTGTGTGTGTGTGTGTGCACATGACGATAAATATGGGGTCATGTGTATTTGGATAATGACATCATCTTCCACTACAGTCACTCTCACCTCCCATGTCTTGTGGAGTCGTCTGATTGGAGCAGATCCCAATCCAGCCACCACCACTGCCATGACAGAGCTGTAGTTGTTGAATTCCAGACATTGCTAAGGAAGGGGGAGGAGGTAGAGGGGAGAGTGTGAAGCTCAATGAGGACGACATGCAGTAATGCAAATGGAGTCTCTTATCCTCCTCCTTCCCCCACATCTTGCAATGCAGCATGTATTACATGCATTGTTTCTTCTGTCCTCCCTTCCCCTCCCTCCATTCCTTCTCTCCCCTTTCCTCCCCACCTTTCCTCCCCACCTTTCTCTCCCTCCTCTTTCCCTCTCCCCTCTCTACCTCCTTCCCCTTCTCACTCCCTTCTTCCTCCTTCCCTCCCTCCTCCACCCCCTCCCTCACTCCATCCCTCCCTCCACTACCACAACTACACTTGCATGCACATAGACACATCCACACCTCCTCCCCACTCCTACCTTAGCAATTAGAATGAACTGGTGTATAGCTGTCACTCTCTCGTCCAGCTCCCTATGTTGTAGAATACAGTGGGCCACCCAGTTCCCCACCTGTGGAGACCAACAATTACAAGTCACATGACTTTGAAGGGAAGAGCACCTGACACTCACCTGATTAAACCTGAAGGCCAACTTCTCAATGGCATTCTCGGATTGCTCCAGAGACGAGAGGGATAAGCTGGACTCAAGGCTCTGGCCGGACATCTTTGAATTCCTCTGGGACTGTGGCCTGGGGACCATATTGACCTTCTGAAGTAGCTCCAGTGCAGAGATCTTGCATAGTTGTGCTAAAAAGAGGGGTGGTGTGGTCATCATGGGGATCACATGACATTATGTGATACACACTGTGGTCAATGAGGGTCATCTGACGTGCCACCTCTTCAGTACATTTCAGTACATCCTTGAGCCTGGGGAGGAGACAGAGAGAAGATAATACACACATCAACTCACACACTGCACAAAAGTGTAAATAATTCACACATACAGCCACACAAGTGAGTACACATAAAAATATTTATACACCTGTTTAAACACAACAAATGCTTCACACACTACCCACACACACATACACACACATACACACATACACACACACACATACACACACATACACACACACATACACACACATACACACACACATACACACATACACACACACACATACACACATACACACATACACACACACACATACACACATACACAGCCATCTCCAAGCTCTTACTTCAGGTTCTGGAGGTCCATGGTTCTGGGTAAAGCTGGATCAGGGGGACAGTTGCAGAACATGGCACAGATATAGCCACACAAGTGAGTACACATAAAAATATTTATACACCTGTTTAAACACAACAAATGCTTCACACACTACCCACACACACATACACACACATACACACACACACATACACACACATACACACACACACATACACACACATACACACATACACACACATACATAGGGTGAGGGGTCACTGATGGGTCCATTGTCCTCCAAGTTCTCCCGAGACAGACCCTCCCCCTCCACGTGCCCATTGGTGGTGTGGGAGGTGGAGAGGGAGGTGGTGGTGGTGGTGATGTTTGGGTCAGGGGGCGTGGCCACAGGGCTCACAACGGCTGCATCATGGACCAGTTCCCCACTCTCGGCAGAGGATGGGGAGGAGGCACTGTCTTTGGGAGGTTCCATGGCAAACGTCTGGGTGTCTAGCTCCGCCCACTCATCCAGGTCATCTTGTCCATTCTAAGAATAGATGTTATTAGAACATTGCTGATACATTATTAAATCATTGCTGATACATTATTAAATCATTACTATATATTATGAGGAAAGGATTTTACTGATGCATACAGAACATACAATGTTTTGTTTCTGCAAAGTTGTAAGCTGAATATTCAATTAGCATTCTAACGCATTTCTATTGCGCTACAGGAAATGTTATAATAGTGTACATGTATGCGTTAATTCATTATTACAACATTACTGAAACATTATTGCCATATTAACTCTGAGTGATGCATTTCTTACACTCACCAGGAAATGCACATCATGTGATGGTTCCAGCATGTTCTGGATCTCCCATGCCATGGTACTGGTCTCGACCTGGACCTTGAGAGAGAAATCCTTGATCTTCAGAGTGAAGATGCAGGGATCTGACTTGTCATGGATGAAACCACCGAGATCCTGGAGACTGTACTGACCCACCAGCTACTGTGTGTGTGTGTGTATGTGTGTGTGTGTGTGTGTGTGTGTGTGTGTGTGCGTGTGTGTGCGTGTGTGTGTGTGTATGAAGTTTATGGAGGTACAGGCATATTTTATTATGCAATACACATGCACACACACATGCACACACATGCACACACACATGCACATACACACACATGCACAAACACACACATGCACACGCACATGCACATGCACACACATGCACACACACACAGGTGCCATATGCAGGTGCATGTCTACCCAAACTGATCAGTGAATGCACATGTGCTAATTCACATCGTAACTGCTACAAAAAATGGTTTGCTCCTTTGTATACCATACACACATGTGCATACATTACAAATCACATACAAATGCCACACCCTAGTACACACACCCAGCCACACACACACATCCACACCCAAGCCCACACACACACATACACTCATATACACTAACACACACACACCCAGGCACAACACACACAAACACACACACTCACTTTGCTCTTTTCATCGAGGAACACGAGATTCTGGTTGCTGATGCCCATCAGTTGCTTAGCAACAGACCCCTTTATGTACCTCCCAGCCGATGGTACCCTGACGTTGAAGAAGGCACAGTTGTACCCTGGACACTGCTGGCACTTCTCTATGTAGCGATGCTTGGCATTCCTCTCAGAGAGCTCCTCAAATTCAGCCATCTGGGCACTGACCCTCTTGGTGACGTTCTTGGCTTTGGTGTACACTGCTGGGAGAGTCTGGCGAGACTTGAGGGTCTTCCTGCTGCTCCTGGCCAATGAGGAGCTGCTGTTGGTTGCTACGGGAGACAAAGCCTCGCCCGAGTCCTGCAGGACAGTCTGCGAGGTGGCCATGGTTGGGGGAGGGGAGGAGGAAGAGTAGAAAGAGGGAGGTGGTGAATGAAGAGGAGAGGGGAGGGAAGGAAAGTGAAAGTGGTAAACAGAGAAGGGAAATTTAGATGAGGAGAGAGGGGGAAGGAGCAGAGTGGGGAGGAGAGAGAGGAATTAAAAGGAGAAAGTTAATAAACAGAACTAATAAGCCGTATGATCTCAATACACTAACCTCAATGTGCACTGAGGTAGATGGCCTTCTCCAAGGTAACATTACTCTAGTCCCCAGGCCATATCACAACCCTCTTCCCCAGGCCAACCATCAGCCAACCATTACCCTCATCCCCAGGCCATCCTTAATTACGCAATGTGCCATTGTTCTTTGTGCAAGTTAAATAACACACACAGACTCAGCCACACAACAGAAGACATGTGCAAACCACACACACTGAGTAGATATGTACCAACACAAGTCATCCCATCCCATACCACATTTCATAACTCCTCCCCAGACCCAAAATTCCCATCCCAAAACTCAACTTCAACTCCAGACCAAGGCCGTAGACAAGGGGGGGCTTGGGGGGGCTTGGGAAAAATAATTAAAATGTTAACCGTATCTCGTATAATTAGAATTAACCACTTACAGCTGTAATTCATTGATAGCGGTCGAATCGTGAGGTGTACGACGACGTACTATCAGAGGCTTGGCCCCCCAATCTTATAGGTGGGGGGGCCGACGTATACTTCGGCCCCCCCAATGTTACCCCTTTAGTTAGTTTAACTCACCGGTACTTAGTATCCGTAACTGCACGTCACCATATTACGTCTACTTCATTACGCGCGCTCTGTAATACTGTAACGGTTAGCAAAACCGTGTATTATTAACGATAACGTATTTCCCCCCCCCCCCCCCCCCCCCCCCCCGTCCGTAAGCGGATTGCACCCCCCCCCCCCCCCCCCCGTTAATAATTTTACAAAGTCGGCCCCCCCAATCTTAAATACGTTCGTACGCCTCTGACTATGTCACTCTTGAAGTTCTTTAAGAAGCAAGGTAGCGCATCGTCAAACGATCCATCAATATAAGTTCGGGTCAATTCTGCATTCAATTGTTAATAACAAATAGGAAAAAGATAAAGCGGCTGGGGCCATTGGGGGAGCTTACAGCGCTCCCCCAAACCCCCTTTCTGGTTGCAGGAGGGGGCACGCCCCCCTCCCGCACCAACCCCCAGTCATTAAGCCCCCCCCAAACATTGAAAGTTGTCTACGGCCATGCAGACTCTGTACTGGAGCCTCAAACATCTTACCTCCCACCAACAACCTCCTCACCAGATCCAACCTCCTCCACACTCCACCTCCCCAGACCCCACCTCCTCCCCACTCCACCTCCCCAGACCACACCTCCTCCCAGACCCCACCTCCTCATCAGACACACCCACCTACCCCCCCCCCCCAGCAGATCCACACCTCCTCCCCAGACACACCCACCTCACTAAGCTCCTACTGCTGCTGCTATCGGATGCCTCGCTGTGGAAGCTCAGGCCACGCCCCTTCTTCGCCACCTCCAGGAAGGGCCCCGAGATGCTGCTGGGTCTGGAGTTGTCAGCGGAGGATGTGGGTTGGAGCAGCTGCTGCTGCTGTGGCTGGCTCAGGGCATCAGAGGAGGAGCATAGCCTCGTGTTGTCCACCCCACAGTCCCCATCAGACTCGCCCCCCAGGGGTTCGAGGTAGGCGAGGAGGGGCTGGGTGGGGATCCTGATGATGGTCTTGAGGTAGTCGTTGTCATCCTCGTTCACCAGGAGGCTGTTGAGGATGGAGAGGCACATGCCCTGTATTGGGGAGGAGAGAATGGAAGAATAGCACACCGCATTCAAGGCCCAAACATGGATATTTGGGGTGTATCACGGAGAACATATGAAATACGAATCTCTTTTAAAGAATAAACATTCCATTCACTCTCTTATCATCTGTGTCCCAATGTCATCAAGTGTTTGTGGTGGGCACAACACTGATCATTGTGGTGAATCAATCATTTGCCTGCTCAGGCAAAGCAATGGCATCCCTAGCACATGTTTTATTTTAAACAAATTCCCTCAAGGTTTTCCCAATCACATTTGCTCCCCCACTACATGTGTGATAACAATGCCAGTTAAGTTTTTCATCCACAACAGCTCCAGACTATACAAAAGCAAGAATACGTACAATCACCCACACACCACATACACCTTTCCCCTCTCCTTGATCCACTCTCCCTTCCATCTCACTCACCTCCATCCTCCCATCTCACCCCTAAATCCCCTCTCTCCTCTCCATTCACTCCTCTCTTCTCACCTCCCCTTCTCTATCTGCCTCTTCCCCATTCCACGCTCTTTCCCTCCTCCTCCCTCTACCTATCCCTCTCTCCTCCCCTCTTCCCTCTCTCCTCTCCCTCCCCATCTCCTCTCTCCCCTCCCCCCTCTAACCGGCACAGGGTCCCTGGTGTTCAGTAGCTTCACTGTCAGGTCCAGCATCCCCGACCCTAGTGCCAGCTTCTTCCCCTCGGCCCCTCCCACCTCATACAGGTTCTGCACCAGCGTGGCCACACTGGTCAGCACCTCTGGGGAGGAGTGGGGGCTCTGGGCCACGCCCAGCAGCTTGGAGGTGAACTTGAGCAGGCACACATAGGAGACGATGGTGGCGAGGTACTCCCGGTTGGAGGACATCCTTACCAGGGTCTTCAGGGCCTCCTCTCCCCATCTCCCTCCCTCCTCCTCTCCCCATCTCCCTCCCTCCTCCTCTCCCCATCTCCCTCCCTCCTCCTCTCCCCATCTCCCTCCCTCCTCCTCTCCCCATCTCCCTCCCTCCTCCTCTCCCCATCTCCCTCCCTCCTCCTCTCCCCATCTCCCTCCCTCCTCCTCTCCCCATCTCCCTCCCTCCTCCTCTCCCCATCTCCCTCCCTCCTCCTCTCCCCTCTCCTCCCTCCTCCTCTCCCCCTCCCCTCCTCCTCTCCCATCTCCCTCCTCCCTCCTCCTCTCCCCATCTCCCTCCCTCCTCCTCTCCCCATCTCCCTCCCTCCTCCTCTCCCCCATCTCCCTCCCTCCTCCTCTCCCCATCTCCCTCCCTCCTCCTCTCCCCATCTCCCTCCCTCCTCCTCTCCCCATCTCCCTCCCTCCTCCTCTCCCCATCTCCCTCCCTCCTCCTCTCCCCATCTCCTCCCTCCTCCTCTCCCCCATCTCCCTCCCCTCCTCCTCTCCCCATCTCCCTCCTCCTCCTCTCCCATCTCCCTCCCTCCTCTCTCCCCCTCTCCCTCCCTCCTCCTCTCCCCCTCTCCTCCCTCCTCCTCTCCCCATCTCCCTCCCTCCTCCTCTCCCCATCTCCCTCCCTCCTCCTCTCCCCATCTCCCTCCCTCCTCCTCTCCCCCTCCCTCCCCTCCTCTCCCTCTCCCCATCTCCCTCCCTCCTCCTCTCCCCATCTCCCTCCCTCCTCCTCTCCCCATCTCCCTCCCTCCTCCTCTCCTCCCTCTCCCATCTCCCTCCCTCCTCCTCTCCCCATCTCCCTCCTCTCCTCCTCCTCCCCATCTCCCTCCCTCCTCCTCTCCCTCATCTCCCTCCCTCCTCCTCTCCCCCTCTCCCTCCCTCCTCCTCTCCCTCTCCCTCCCTCCTCCTCTCCCCATCTCCCTCCCTCCTCCTCTCCCCTCTCCCTCCCTCCTCCTCTCCCCTCTCCCTCCCTCCTCCTCTCCCCATCTCCTCCCCGTCCTCCTCTCCCCATCTCCCTCCCCTCCTCCTCCTCATCCCCATCTCCCTCCCTCCTCCTCTCCCCCCCTCCCTCTCTCCTCTCCCCTCCGTCCCTCCTCCTCCCTCTCCCCTCTCCCTCTCTCCTCCTCCCTCCCTCCTCCTCTCCCCCTCTCCCTCTCTCCTCCGCTCCCTCTCCCTCCTCTCTCCCCTCTCCCTCTCCTCCCCTCCTCCCTATCCTCCTCTCCCCATCCTCCCTCTCTCCTCCGCCCTCCTCCTTACTCTCCCCATTCTCCCTCTCCTCCTCCGCCCTCCCTCCCTTCCTCGCCGCCTCCATCCATTTCCTCCTTCCTCCTCCTCCTCTCCCCTCTACCCCCTCCCTCCTATCCCCTCTCACCTGCTCAACAGCCTCAGGTGGGCATTATTTTCAAGCAGCTTCTCCACCGCACTACACACTTGCTCCATCTTCTCCTTGCGCGTGAACTCGTCGTGTCGTTTGGTCGGCCGTGCGGCGGATGAGGGGAAGAAAGTCCTCTTAGTCAGGGGAGAAGTGAAGGCCAGCCTGGAGGAGAGTCGAAGGATAGGGGCGTGCTTGTGGAGCAGAGCGGAGGGAGGAGGTCTGGGAACTGGTGGTGGTGGAGGAGGAGGGTCTGAGGGAGAGTGCCCGGCTCTCGCGATGGGAGAGGGTGGAGAGGGACTTGGTCTCCAGTGGGTTGTGCTCCTCCTCCTCAAAGATGCCCGCCCTGATGGGGAGTTGGAACTTGGGGACCTTCTTCTGTACAGGGGAGTTGACCGATCAGAGGGCGTCTTGAGGTCTGTGGGACTTCTTGGACTTATGAGATCTTGCTCAACTTTTGGAGGACTTGAACCAGGTCTGTGGCCTGAACACAGGGAAAGTGGGTGGAGTAAAGTGAGTACGTGTGTGTGTGTCTCCCGTACTATGCACTGGACTATCCCTCTATGGTACGTGTGTGTTCCAGTCATTGGAACTATGTATCGAGATGCTATCTGCATGAAGATTGGTGCAGGGAGGGAGGGGAAAAGAGAACAATACAAGTTCATTATTCTAGGAGCAATACAACTCAATTACTAGTGTGTGACATGTTTCAGTTTTGTTCAATGTTACATCTTTTAAGATGATAGGCCAAACTTGTCTTGTACAGGAAAGATCTATGACATCCAACACTTGTGCATCTGAACCTCTCGCCAGTATGAATTCTGCAATGGGCCTTCAATGTACATGGGTATGAAAATGATCTTTGACAGAAGCATTTGTACATCTTCTCCTGGTTATGAGTGAGCATATGTGTCTTCAAATTTCCTCTTAGTGAAAATGCCTTTCCACATTGTTCACACTGATGTGGTTTCTCTCCAGTGTGGGTGAGCATGTGCTGTTTCAGATTTATCTGCAGTGAAAATGCCTTTCCACATTGTTCACACTGATGTGGTCTCTCTCCAGTGTGGGTGAGCATGTGACGTTTCAGAGTAACCTGCAGTGAAAATGCCTTTCCACATTGTTCACACTGATGTGACCTCTCTCCAGTGTGGGTGAGCATGTGACATTTCAGATTTCTCTGCAGTGAAAATGCCTTTCCACATTGTTCACACTGATGTGGTTTCTCTCCAGTATGAGTGAGCATGTGACGTTTCAGATGTTGCTGCTGTGAAAATGTCTTTCCACATTGTTCACACTGATGTGGTCTCTCTCCAGTGTGGGTGAGCATGTGACATTTCAGAGTATACTGCCGTGAAAATGCCTTTCCACATTGTTCACACTGATGTGGTTTCTCTCCAGTGTGGGTGAGCATGTGAAGTTTCAGATGTTGCTGCCGTGAAAATGCCTTTCCACATTGTTCACACTGATGTGGTTTCTCTCCAGTGTGGGTGAGCATGTGAAGTTTCAGATGTTGCTGCCGTGAAAATGCCTTTCCACATAGTTCACACTGATGTGGTCTCTCTCCAGTGTGGGTGAGCATGTGAAGTTTCTTATGCTGCGGAAATTTGAAACAACATTGGTTAGACTGCATTTTGCTGCTGTTTTTAAATAAGGACTAAAAACTAAACATAGTTGCAACCAATGTTGGATTGTCACAAGTAAAGGTCTATTTTTGTGCAACTGGATTTATAAAACATTTCTAATTCATACTATATTTTTCAAACCTGTTACGGCAAACCTACAAATTTAATAACTAGTAATTTACAATTAAATGAAGATTCAAAATTGAGGGCAACCAAAACCAAAATTACATCAAGCTCATTAGCCAGTGCCACCTGCTACATGTATTGTAGCGCAGTGCAATTGTGCAGCTGAACCCATTGTAATTGCAAGTGTGTGAAATAAAAACGGAGACAAATTCTTATACACTTATTTCACGCGAATTGAAAGGGTATAGGATGCGATGCTGGAGACGTCGTTTTTGGGATTTTAGAAAGTTCTCTAGTTCAACGTTGGCACGGACACAATTTAGTGCAGCTTGTTTCAGTTTCACGCGGGTCCCACATTTAGGGCCTCGGTAACTGCTACGGCAGCCGGTTCCAGCCGGGGCAATTAATGTAGCTACTTTTAGACATAAAAAGACAACACCCACTTGATACTATGAACCGGGAGGCGGGGAGCTTGTCTGGGGACCCGACTGATGGTTGCACGATGATAGACCAGTAATGAGCGCACCCATTGGCCTCTATATAAAAACGGAGACAATACCCTATACACTTATCCCACGCAAAATGAAAGGGTATAGATAGCAAGGATGGGATGCTGCCACATGCTGGAGACGTCATTTTTGGACAACCACGTGCTATGACGTACGCGGGGTACAAATTTCCAGTACTAACGGTTTGCACGTTAAATAATGAAGAAAACATATCAACTGACTTACCTGAAAGTGACGGTCAGTCATGAGTATATTTCCAGAGCTGTAGAGTTGATATCGATGCGACGAACTACTCGTAGAAGAAAGCACAGGTGTATAAATGTGGCTTCCAATAATAGAAGTGGTTATCAATATATGACGTCACAATTAATAATACATGATTGACTAGTGCATGCAATACATTCTGAAAGGCAAGTTCAACAAAGCCTCCTAGCTGGCCTGTGTTGACAAGACTGGAGGACTCCTGTGGTGCCTCTACGTTGCTATGGTGCAACACTGTAGCCGAGGGTAGTGGTATTCCCCCTCCTCCTCGCAAAGATCAAAAACTGCAGCCTCAGGACTGAGTCCACATGGTGTAAGCTGGCCATATTGTGACCTTGGACCATAGCAACTCACAACCAGCTGGCATTCTCATTCCGCATTGGTAAACCTCCTGTTCTAGACCTGTCTGTCACATCATATCACCACTGAATCTTGGGCCTTGGCCTTGCCTGACTTCTAATACAAACAATGGATGCAATAATTAGCTGATTTAAATGTCTAAAGTATCTGGTGAGTTTAATGGTGAAATCGGTATCACAAATCTAAACTGAGTTATGTACACCGATGTCCACAATTTCTTGACATGTCCCGACCTTCTAACTTTCTTATCTGCATTGCTGAGATGGTACTCATTTGACTGTACAATCGATACGCGTGTGACATATCATAGCAACGGCCGCGGTTAATCATTTGTAGCAATAGTGACGTACTCAACCCGCTTTTTAATTTTACAATGAAATTACAACTCATTTCTAATTAATGTAATTAAGTTCTAGCCAAGATGTTATAAAAATTAAAAATTCGGCTACAGTGTAAAAGATAAAGGTAGTATAAATAGTTCAATTCAATCGTTTACCATGCGGGTCATGAGGAGGAGGGGATTGATTGTTGTAAAACACGCCCCGCCCCGCTTGCGCAAACAAAGGATACACACAGTGTTTCTTTTTACAGTGAGGTTAAAGTAGGCCACGGTAAATCCCGTAACCGTCGGGTAAACACTGGACTGCAAGACATTAAATCTCCAATCTTTGAATCCTGTCCAAAAATTCAAATGTGATGTTTCATGGTCAAATAATGTGTGAGTGTCAGTCAGTTGAAAAGAGAAAGAGGTGTAAATAAAAATCCAAACTTCAATTATGAAATGTAAAAAGGTTGAAATGGATGATGTAATAATGACATAATTCTGCTGATTCTAAGAGGGGTAAGAGATTAACAATCTTGTGAAGCTTTGAGTTGCCGGATGTGCTGCTATTTTTGTTTCGTTCCTTTGCTCTATGTGTGTGTTGATGACATCATCACGTCCTAAGTGTGGTGGTGGATAGGTGTTTGCTGTTGGGCTTGAAGAAGGAGAAGTTGGGTGTGGTGGAGCTGAGATTGGTGGAGGAGCGGGATCTGGTGGCACGTCTGTGGACCACCATCTTGGGTTCCAGCTCGTGGGAAAGGGAGTGGAGCTCATCATCAGGGGTGAGGCGGTACTGAGTGAAGTAGTTCTGCAGTTCTAGGACCGGTTGGAAGTTGTAAGCATCCCTCTGAAGACGTTTGATCTCCTCAACCTTCGAGTATACCTGCAACAAAGGTGTACAGCACAATTTTAGCACATAATAGAGGACATGATCAAATTCTTTAGAATGCATGTAAAGTCTCATAGGCACATAACCACATGCACACACACATCACACACGCACATGCAAACTTATGTAAGTAAAGTTTCATAGGCACACACACTCAGCACACATGCACACACATACATGCACACACACACATGCACACACACATCACACACAGATTCTAGGGCTCACACTCTACACACATAAGCCATCACATATGTATAACACTGACACACACAGTAACATATTTTCTTTTCTTACCTGTCGTCTCTTGTGTACGTTGATGAGACCACCCCTCAGGTAGTCAGGGTTACCATCACAGATGAAGGTCAGGTCCTTGAGGAACACACCAATGTAGGGCACAGCTGGGGTAGGAATGGTACTAAGACGATCCCTGTATCGCTTGTAGTTGTTCTGAAAATGAAAGTCAATCACTCATGCTACCTTCAATTTAGTGGCTACTTACCCCTGATTCAAGAAGCAAGTCCATTTCCTTGAATAGGTCAACATGATATTTTGAAACACCCTGTGATGAGTGTTCATATGTTCATGTGTGTGTGTGTGTGTGTGTGTGTGTGTGTGTGTGTGTGTGTGTGTGCACATGATGATAAATATGGGGTCATGTGTATTTGGATAATGACATCATCTTCCACTACAGTCACTCTCACCTCCCATGTCTTGTGGAGTCGTCTGATTGGAGCAGATCCCAATCCAGCCACCACCACTGCCATGACAGAGCTGTAGTTGTTGAATTCCAGACATTGCTAAGGAAGGGGGAGGAGGTAGAGGGGAGAGTGTGAAGCTCAATGAGGACGACATGCAGTAATGCAAATGGAGTCTCTTATCCTCCTCCTTCCCCCACATCTTGCAATACAGCATGTATTGCATTCTTTCTTCTTTCCTCCTTTCCCCTCCCTCCATTCCTTCTCTCCCCTTTCCTCCCCACCTTTCTCTCCCTCCTCTTTCCCTCTCGCCTCCTCTTCCCGTCTCTACTCCTCCCTCCCCCTTCCCCTCCCTCCTCCCTCTCCTCCACTACCACAAAAACACTTGCATGCACATAGACACATCCACACCTCCTCCCCACTCCTACCTTAGCAATTAGAATGAACTGGTGTATAGCTGTCACTCTCTCGTCCAGCTCCCTATGTTGTAGAATACAGTGGGCCACCCAGTTCCCCACCTGTGGAGACCAACAATTACAAGTCACATGACTTTAAAGGGAAGATCACCTGATACTCACCTGATTAAACCTGAAGGCCAACTTCTCAATGGCGGTTTCGGATTGCTCCAGAGACGAGAGGGATAAGCTGGACTGAAGGCTCTGGCCGGACATCTTTGAATTCCTCTGGGACTGTGGCCTGGGGACCATATTGACCTTCTGCAGTAGCTCCAGTGCAGAGATCTTGCATAGTTGTGCTAAAGGAGAGGGGTGGTGTGGTCATCATGGGGATCACATGACATCATGTGATACACACCGTGGTCGATGAGGGTCATCTGACGTGCCACCTCTTCAGTGCATTTCAGTACCTCCTTGAGCCTGTGGAGGAGACAGAGAGAAGATAAGCCTGGGGACCTTCATATACACATATGTGAACTTGCACACACTCAGACGCACGCTGAAACACATACATGTTCATAGCTTATACACATAAACTCACACACTGCACAAAAGTGTAAATAATTCACACATACAGCCACACAAGTGTGTACACATAAAAATATTTATACACCTGTTTAAACACAACAAATGCTTCACACACATACACACACATATACACACATACATACACACACACTACACACACACACACACACACACACACACACACACACACACACACACACACACACACACACACACACACACACACACACACACACACACACACACACACACACACACACACACACACATACACAGCCATCTCCAAGCTCTTACTTCAGGTTCTGGAGGTCCATGGTTCTGGGTAAAGCTGGATCAGGGGGACAGTTGCAGAACATGGCTGGTGAGGGGTCACTGATGGGTCCATTGTCCTCTGAGTTCTCCCGGGACAGCCCTTCCCCCTCCACGTGCCCATTGGTGGTGTGGGAGGTGGAGAGGGAGGTGGTGGTGGTGGTGATGTTTGGGTCAGGGGGCGTGGCCACAGGGCTCACAGCGGACGCATCCTGGACCAGTTCCCCGCTCTCAGCAGAGGATGGGGAGGAGGCACTGTCTTTGGGAGGTTCCATGGCAAACGTCTGGGTGTCTAGCTCCGCCCACTCATCCAGGTCATCTTGTCCATTCTAAGAATAGTTATTATTAGAGCATTGCTGATACATTATTAAATCATTACTGATACATTATTAATACATTATTAGGAATGGACAGTTAAAACATTACTGATGCATACAGAACATACAATGGTTTTGTTTCTGTAAAAAGGGACATAACTTTTCAAGATTTCAAATTATTTGGTACTCTAATGTCCTCTACATATTGCTTCCTACACACTGAGAATCGGAGTATCTGTCATGGAGTTGTAAGCTGAATATTCAATTAGCCATGCATTTTAATGCAAGTGTTACATTTCTAATGCGCTACAGGAAATGTTATAATGTAACATCTGTATTGCTATATTAACTCTGAGTGATGCATTTTCTTACACTCACCAGGAAATGCACATCATGTGATGGTTCCAGCATGTTCTGGATCTCCCATGCCATGGTACTGGTCTCGACCTGGACCTTGAGAGAGAAATCCTTGATCTTCAGAGTGAAGATGCAGGGATCCGTCTTGTCATGGATGAAACCACCGAGATCCTGGAGACTGTACTGACCCACCAGCTCCTGTGTGTGTGTGTGTGTGTGTGTGTGTGTGTGTGTATTTGTGTGTGTGTATGTGTGTGGGTGTGTTTGTGTGTGTGTGTGCATGTGTGTGTGTGTGTATGGAGTTTATGGAGGTATATTTTATTTAATATTTTATTTTATATTTTATTTTATGTGTGTAACTCACACACACCCAGGCACAACACACACAAACACACACACTCACTTTGCTCTTTTCATCGAGGAACACGAGATGCTGGTTGCTG
Source organism: Ephydatia muelleri (assembly GCA_013339895.1). Classification (NCBI taxonomy): domain Eukaryota; kingdom Metazoa; phylum Porifera; class Demospongiae; order Spongillida; family Spongillidae; genus Ephydatia; species Ephydatia muelleri. The sequence goes on from JABACO010000003.1 coordinate 3,723,163, forward strand.
ATGCCCATCAGTTGCTTAGCAACAGACCCCTTTATGTACCTCCCAGCCGATGGTACCCTGACGTTGAAGAAGGCACAGTTGTACCCTGGACACTGCTGGCACTTCTCTATGTAGCGATGCTTGGCATTCCTCTCAGAGAGCTCCTCAAATTCAGCCATCTGGGCACTGACCCTCTTGGTGACGTTCTTGGCTTTGGCGTACACTGCCGGGAGAGTCTGGCGAGACTTGAGGGTCTTCCTGCTGCTCCTGGCCAATGAGGAGCTGCCGTTAGTTGCTACGGGAGACAAAGCCTCGCCTGAGTCCTGCAGGACAGTCTGCGTGGTGACCATGTTGGGGGAGGGGTGGAGGGAGAGTGGAAAGAGGGAGGTGGTGAATGTAGAGGAGAGGGGAGGGAAGGAAAGTGAAAGTGGTAAACAGAGAAGGGAAATTTAGATGAGGAGAGAGGGGGAAGGAGCAGAGTGGGGAGGAGAGAGAGGAATTAAAAGGAGAAAGTTAATAAACGGAACTAATAAGCCGTATGATCTCAATACACTAACCTCAATGTGCAGCTGTAGTGCACTGAGGTAGATGGCCTTCTCCAAGGTAACTGGAAGATGGCCGCCCACCACCATGTTCTTGTACTGTTGTGTGAGGAGGGAGGGAGGGAGAGAGGGAGGAGAGGGAAAGAGGGAGGGATGGAGGGGGAAAGAGAGGGAGGGAGGGAGAGAGGGGGAGGAGAGAGGGAGGGTGGAGAAAGAGAGAGGAGAGGGAGGAATGGAGGGGGAGAAAGGTGAAGAGAGAGGGGCGAGGGAGGGAGGTAGTTGTGTATGAGGACACTGTACATATCACTGCACTAATTATACACTTATCTCTCACTATCACACCTGATACACACACACAGTGTTCCTTGTGTCTGAATTAGATCCACTATTCAAAGAAGGTGATGCAGTGATGTCATTCCCCACAATTTACAGACCTTGTTACAAATACATCAGTCTGATGGCTGAATCACCTTCTTTGAATAGTGGTCTGATTCAGACAAGTAGAAAACTGGCCATGTACACAACAAGTCACACACATAACACACACACACACACACACACACACACACACACACACACACACACACACACACACACACACACACACACACACACATTGAAAGGACATGGTGTTGGACATAACCCAATGATTAATTACTATAGCAGTCAAAGGGTTCAATGTCAGGAGGGGGGAGTGACCTACCAGCTCGTAGAGATGCTCATGATGTGGTGTGGTCTGCCTCCTTTGCTCCACCTGTGAGACCACACCCTCCGCTATCTCCTTGTGCTTTCCGGCCCCCTGGAGAGCCCCCCTCAGCTTGTAGAGGTGAGATCCGTACGGCCCCCTGACTATCCTCAGCCTCTGAACGAGGACCCCCAGCTGCTCCTGGAACTGCCCACTCTCACGAAATTCCCCCCACCCGGGGGTCTCCAACCAACGTCCAAGAAAGGTCATGACCTTGGAGTGGATGGGAGGGATGGTGAAGGGAGCAGAGGTAGGTGGAAGGGGGGAGGAGGAGGGGGAGGAGCCATCCTGGGAACCGAGCTTCTCGTAGCGGGAGGCCCAGTTGAAGGGAGCCCCAGGGTCAGTGGAGTGGAGGCGATGGAGGAGGAGGCGGAGGAGGATGAGGGGGTGGATGAAGGACTGGCAGGTGGTCATGAAGAAGTCCATGATCTGGTCAGGGGAGGGTTTGGACGGATCCCCCTGGTATGGAGGGGAGGAGGGTCTGAGGGGGAAACCCCCCCACAATTCCGAGATGTTGTCAGTGAGGAGTTCAACCAACTTCTCTAGAGAAGCCCCTCTGTGGTGGTGGTGGTAATGGTGTGTGTGTGTTTGTGTGTGTGTGTGTGTGTATGCAACATGAGGTGAGGAGAAGATAATTATGATGTGATTATGATCAGTGGCGTATTTAGGGGGGGGCTCGGGCACCCCCCTCCGTCTCAAGAATGAATACAATTAAAAACGACAATTAAGTTCATTCCATCCCCCTTGGTCAAAATTGTAACCCTTTATAATTAACGATAAAGTATTTTCTTTGTGCCAAACAAAGGTATCGGCCCCCCCCCCCCCCCCCACTTTTCGTATCGGACCTGAAGTGAATTGCCCCCCCCCCCCCCCCCCCCCCGCCGCGAATTGCCCCCTCCCCCCCCCCACCCCCCCACTTTCGTATATCAGACCTGAAGTGGACTGCCCCCCCCCCCCCCCCCTTTTCGTATGGGGCCTGACCTTAAGCACCCCCCTCGCTGAAATCCTGGATACGCCACTGAAGTGTACAGGACCATTTCCCCACTGTTGGATCCTGACAATCCTCCCTCCTCCCCTCTCCTACTCCTCCCCTCTCCTCCTCCTCCCCTCTCCTCCTCCTCCCCTCTCCACACTCCTCCCCTCTCCTTCCCTCTCTTCACTCCTCCCCTGTCCTCACTCCTCCCCCTGTCCTCACTCCTCCCCTCTCCTCACTCCTTCCCTCTCCTCACTTCTCCCCTCTCCTCACTCCTCCCCTCTCCTTACCTCCTCCCCTCTCCTCACTCCTCCCCTCTCCTCACTCCTCCCTCTCCTCACTCCTCCCCTCTCCTCACTCCTCCCCTCTCCTCCACTCCTCCCCTCTCCTCTCCTCCTCCCCTCTCCTCTCCTCCTCCATCCATTCACATCACAGGATCACTGGCCACTATCCATGGAACAGGGGAATCCCCAGGCCCAGGGGGAGGGGCTACTAAGGTTACTAAACAGCA